>SJJU01070803.1:0-46971 GCA_012932125.1 Conopomorpha cramerella | reverse complement strand
TGTCGTTTTGAGAAAAAAATAAGCGCAAGAATTACATCAGAGAGCAAAAATTAAATTAAAACCTAAGACAGCTTTCATTACGTTGGTATTCTTATTGAGAAATGGTTTCAATATTATAGGAGACTCTGTGATAGAGTTTATGACCAAAAGCCGGTGATTTCTGACAAATTACATCTTGATGTAGCATTGCTGTTGTCTTTAGAACCAAGCCTGCGACCTATTTTGAAAATGGTTTTAATAAATACTTACTTACATTCTAATATGTATTTGAACTATCTGTAGGAAGTTGAAATATTGTGTTAAGTTAATTGATACGACGTTCAGTACAATATTTTCTCCAGAAAATTATTAAATCGATCTTCGAGGTATGTTCTTGTGAACAACAACTTTATATTCAGTGTGAACTTTTGTGATAAAGGTTGAAGATAGAGATATATTGCAGTAGAAAGGTTGCTTCCATGCATAGATTAACCTTGTTATGAATAGAAACATTCAAGTTCAGTAAAATATATTTATCAAAATTGATAATACCTTATAATTTTGATAAGACTTTTAGCAGTTACAACCCACTTGCTTCTTTCCGCACTACTACATAACACGAAAAGTTCCGGGGTCCCCTGTTCGCGGCTCGTGATTCTTTCTCTCTCGATTGTCTCGATTGCTAAGCTGACTTACTACAATAACTTATTACTGTGTATTTCACGTGTTCGTAGTTTTGTAGATTCTTACATTTAAATATTGATTATAGAAGTGAGGAGGGCACCGGAGCGGCGTCGGTGGCGGTGGCAGCGGCGGCGGCGGCGGCGGCGGTGGCTGCGACGGCAGCGGCGCCGGCCAACTGGCGCGGCACCAACGACAGCGCCACGGAGTACTGCCGGCGTGGTAACACGCCCGGCTCCTACTCCCGGTACCAGAGGAACAACTCCGCACCCTACTCTACACCGCCCTCCAATGTCGACAGGTAATAATACATAAAGGTGCAATCTAATGTACGCTTTAATGTCTCTGCCAACTTCAAGTGATATCGCGCGCTGTCTGTGGCTACAGACTGCAGAATGCATCGGAATACGCTACACTTTACAAAACTAAGTCAGATTACAAATACATGAATTTTATATTATGTTGTGTTCAGCATTGCAGTATAATGGTATGGCACCTTAGTTTGTTTGGTACCGAATAGATGACAAAAGTAAAAATAGTTCGTTTTATCTGATAACACTGTAAAGTATGTCACGTTATCACAGATAACTTGATAGGTTTTATCAATGATAGTCCATCCCTCAATCTGCTTTGTGATTTGTTCATAAGTTCGCCGTAAATATATCATCACCTAGATATACGGATAGCAGCTTACTAGTACGTGGTCTCCATTAAAGAAATGTTGTACTTATTTCGCAACGCTTAACAATTTTACAGAGAATTATGTTTCACAACTGGGGTTATTGTAAACAGGGTGGCTCATTCAAATCGGTCAGTATGTCTGAAACTATTAAGACATACGAAGATTTGTTCTTAGAAACCATGTCACCGATTTTGATAAAAGAAAAACAGCATTCATACTTTATTTGAAAAAAGAACTGTATTCAGCTCAGGAATCTAACCAGGTTGCTTTGAAAAAATAAACTTGCACTTTTCACTTTTTCTTTTTAAATAAAATATCGATTGTGTAGGTCTTAAACTGTTAAATGTCTTTATGAAACATGACGTTGAAAATGAATAAAATGCATTGTTTTAACATTCTTTAATTTATCATAGTAGGTGTTCATAGGGAGTGCCCTCAATCTCCGAAATTAATTGGTTGAATCTTATAATATTCACTATTGTCCAATATCACAAGATTTTAACTTTGCTAATGTAGTATGTACCTTGTAGTTTCAAAAACACTGTTTAAACGCTCTAATTATTAGCAGCTACATATATTATTTCAACAAAACTTCTTAAACCATGGTCTTAGTAATAGAAATAAAGTGATTGTTGTGAAAGCAGCTAATGATCGTTGTATGGAATATATTGAAACACGTCCCAGACCTAGGATTTCAGGAATTATAGATGCCCTAGTTTTGTGACGTTACTACTTCATTGTCCGCGTACAGCTGTCGAAATATGTCAGGTATGTATATCACACGTGATGTACATATGTTTTGGAAAATGTTTGATTACAGCAGTGACTCATCCATCCAAGCTATTGTATGTTACAGTCAGTTTACACAGTACTTACAATAGTGCTAGTAGATAACGTAAATTATTCGTTTCGGTATTAAATTATGACTAACGGTTAAATAATATGTATGGCATATTGTATCAATTTATGACTATATCGATCAAATATTGTGTTCTGGTCGATTCGCCATTACAGAAATTATTTCGGATGAATGTTAAAATGAGGATTCAAAGTTAGTGGGAAAAGGTTATGATAACCGATGAAACTAAGTGGAGTACTGTCATAATATTATAGTTGGTATATAATTATGTTATTGTTCAGTGATAAAGCGTTTAGCCACCATCCAGTCTGATGTTAAGCAGCGATGTGGTCTACGATGGAGCACACTTGCTCTATTATACTACTGTGACAATATACTACTGTTTTCTGAATAGTTCAACTGGCTGTCTCGTTGCGATCTACGAACCGGACCTTTTTGAAATCAGGGATTGAAATTTCTTGCGAAATTATTAGAAAAATATCCTTCGGATGAACTGCTAAACATAATTATGGAATAATTTTAATCTAAAGTGTTAAATCCTTGACCTTGATATTGTATAATTTATGTGTCTACTGATTTCGGTGTTTTTTTTTTTAATAAGCTACGTAATAAATTGAAATGTTGTTATGGGCTGTATGTCGGACAGCAGCGGCGCTGTTTGCGATTGTTTGTCCTTGGCGCGGGAAACCTGTTTCATTGTACAAACCAACCAGTGTACCGATACTGTATTTATGAACCAGACTCTGTGATTAATTTTGTTGAGATGAACTATTTATGGCAAGGCTAGCTTCTCTTCTTGACACATACCGAATGTTAAAACAAAAAACTAGTATCACTCACTACCTACTATATATTATCGTCACGCCAGTCTACGATAAATCACGCTCCTTGTCTAATTACACCTTCCATGATAATAACAGAACTGTTTTGTTTAAAAACACGTCACACACCTGATACATATATGTAGGTACATAATAGCATGTATGTGCCAACTTTTGTTTAGGGAGTTACATGGAATCTCCTAGTTTGCTTTGTTATTTTAGTTTATTTATTCAGACACACTTTAAAATCATTACAGGCATTACATACGTTTTAACAAAAATATTTACAGGGAAACGTACTAATTAAATTAATTTCTACACGGTTATTGGCGATGTATAGGTCTTTACTAATTATTTATTTCGTTCTTTTAGTCTCCCAATGGGCCGCTCTTATGCCATATATTGAAAGAAACGCGGATATAATAATTTTATTTACGACCCAGCACGGATCTATCTATTTTATACTTTGAGGTGTAAAATCACAGCACGTTTTACGGAATTGACATAATATAACAAAAAGCGGCATTCAGTTTATTTTTATAATAGTGTACACGTAATTACAGCCTGTCTGGTTATTCACCGACCCTGACGTACCACTTTAAAAATGTAACAATAACAAAATGAACGTACCTCTACCAGTTAAATAGGAAGTAAAAAGTTTCCGTTCTCTTTAACCTTCAGATTAACCGAACAACACGGCCATGGTATGAATAAACTCGTAATTTGTTCTTGATTTTTTTAAAGTTTCGATAGTCATAGTATGGACATTCTTGGACTAATTATTATGTTCGCGCAAAGATAGCTGATGTAAATATGTACTTTGTTCGCCGAGTCCGTACCTTACATTTTCACAGTGTCAACAGAAAGTGTGTAGTGTACAGTATTTCTTGGTATATTTAAATAATTAAGGTTACATAACGCCCAATAAGGATATTTCGTCGTATTTGTACTCAATATAAATTCTCGTCATTCCAGTATTTGTCCCTTTCTTGGTTTGTTAAAGGTAATTTGTTTATGTCTTGCTTTCTGATAATACGGAGCATTACCAATCCAATCAAAGCAACACTGATGCGCTTAAATTGGGTGCCAAACTTTTAAGCCACGCGCCAAAGATTGTGGCGCCTTGTAGCACTGTACATAACATTAATGTGTTTTTAAATTCTTCACGATGAAGGTTAACATACTGTCAACAAGTAGTTATAGCGAGAATGGTACTTTGAAAGAGTATTTGGTTAAAGAACATTGTTGTAGTTTGCGTAACATAATGTCATTTTGATAAAGAGGTCATTGCTCAGCGTCCGCAAGGTGACTGCGAAGAGCATACCTCATGTAGACGTAACACGATAAATAACAGTATAATGTGTACTTGCAAACAGTCTTGAAATTCATATGTGCGAATTGAATGAATCCATTACATTTTTATGAAGCGTTTGCGATCAAAATGCACATAAGCGGCGCAAGCTCAACCCACATTATTTAGCTGACGTTAATATGTTCGTGATATTTTAAAAGACTTTGTACGTATAAATATTGAAAGTACACTGTGCGGTAGCTACATTATGTACGTAAACAAGTATACTAACTGAACTCGTAAGAGCCGCGAAGGAATGTTTGCATAAGCTTGATCATATTTATATTGGCTTACGTGTTTTACGTGTTTTGGACTACGGTTTAGTTAGTAGTTTAAGATGACCCTGATATACCAACGATGCCTCCGGCAACAAACTCTTGGTTTTTACGATCATCTCACAACCACGATTACGACACCGTGGTACTTACGAAGACACTGCGCTTCGATATCTCGCGTCAGTCAATATGGCTTCTGTAGTGATATAATGTGCGGGCCTGCTATTCCAGTCTGGCATGCTGTGTGGCTTCACGAAACCATAAATATAACGTGGGTTCAAGTTGTTCCCATCCGGTAGATTTTGATTATATTGTATGTTCGCTTTCACTAAATGTAGTGAAGTTTGGTATTAAACGTATGAACGTTCACTACCGTGTAGTACAAAGGTATTCTTTATTGCACACTTTATATAACAAATATGTAATATTGACAATAGTAAGATTGCAAAAGACGAAAGATAGCAGATTAACAGATAATTATTCAGTTATCTATGTTGCTACCTGGCCGAGTACTTATGTGGATTTAATACTATAGTAGTGTGTATAATATGTAAATGTATTTTTACTGAAGCGCTTTATTGTCACAGGAGATGGTACGCGGGCGGTGGAGGTGGCGGTTCTAGCACGCCAAGCACGCCGGGCGGCGCGACGGAAGCGGCGGCGCGCCGGCGAAGACGATCAGGCTCGTCGCGGTCGTCGCGCTCGTCGAGCTCGTCGGCGAACAGCGACGACTCGCGCACCTCGTCACCGGCGCCAGCCGCTCCGCCGCACCCCGCCGCCGCCGCCGCCGCACATCAACCCCCTCACCACAATCATCATCACAATCATCGGAACTCCCACTCGCATCAGGTAATTTTACTGAATCTAACATGACTGTGCGGAGATATCCGTTATTAGTAAGAGGGTATAACTCTTAGATTCCTACGAAACATCAAAATTTACTTTTTACTAAAAGTTTTAATTCAATGAAATAAGTTCTGTTAATGTTTGTGATGCGCTATGTAACCCCGGATACCATAGAACATTAAACAAGTATCTAATTTAAGCAGAACATGATTAAGATAGGGGTGAGTTAACAAGTCGTACGCCCCAAACATGCCTCCATTAATGTTGTACATGTATGCACTCTTGATGTTTGTTGGTGAACGTTGAATTAAATAGTTGTCTTGATTGCTGCCTTGTTGATGGTAGAATATTTGGGGGTTCCCAAAGATGCCACTGTAAATAGGTACCTATAGTCTCGGCTGAACAAGGATGTACACAAAACGTAAACGATAGGTATTGTTTTCATCCACAATGGTGGTGGTTAAAAATAACTATCCGTTGCTTTTAGTATGTACGCACGCAACTGCTTATTTTTGTAACCTTGTTCTTTTTTCAAACCACCTTTTTAAAATGTACGTTGGTACAACAACTGGTTTAATAACGTACAAAATGTTGTTTGTGACATTTAACAAAAGTTTAGTTTGACAAAATAGAACACGACCTTTTTGAGTTCCAACAAACAGCGTTTAACTTGGCAGGTGATAAGCGAACCGTTTGTGGGTAGAGACAGGTGCGGGCTCCCCTTTGTCGTGAAACACATTAAAACAAGTTGCGTTACTATTTATACTAAAGACTGTTTCCCTTGTTACACTTTAAATCAAACTAGTATCAATTACTATGGAACGATAGTTCCGGCATTTTCTAACGACTAAATAACGATCTTGTATATCTGCTATTGCTAATTATCGACGAAATATGTCTAGTCGCTTTACCAATTGGTGTATTTCCTGTATCAGTGGTCGTCGTCGACGTCGAGCGGTCGGCCGTTGGCGATCTGCGTGCGGAACCTGCCGACGAGGTCGACAGACAGCTCGCTCAAAGATGGTCTTTACCACGAATACAAGAAGCACGGCAAAGTCGTGTGGGTCAAGATTGTCGGACAGAACGCAGACCGATACGCCATCGTCCGATTCAAGAAGCCGTCCGACGTAGAGAAGGCACTCGAAGTGTCTCAAGATAAACAATTTTTTGGATGCAAGATCTCAGTGGCACCTCACCAAAGTTGCGATGAAGAAGCGGAGTCTGTTAAACCCTATGAGACTGATATTGATGAATACCATCCGAAGGTGAGGTTGAGAAATGTATGTCGTGTCTATATATAGCTGATTTGTAACAAAATACTAATTTTCAACTAACTTAAACTTTTCATTATAAGAATGGTCTTATGACGGCGAATCTGCACTCACTTACATCTTCAATAGATTTAGAATCGATAATAAGAATACGTACAAAAGATTTCCATGTTTATCTGATGTTTAGTGTTATTTCATTTTGCTATCTGTACCTACATCAGTTCTCTGAGCTAACAGTCGTGCTGTTGCATTGTTTGCCATTTAAATTTAGATGCAGTCGCTCTCCTTTCCAATGACCTTTCAACTTCGTGTTGAATACGAACATTGGGAGCGCTCGTTGAACCATTTGCCGGTTGCGAGTTTAATTTAATGCAACTGGTTGTTTGTGTTGTACAGGCGAACCGGACGCTATTCATCGGTAACCTAGAGAAGGATGTGACGCAGCAGCAGCTCCGGGACAAGTTTAAGCAGTTCGGGCGTATTATCGAGATCGACATCAAGAAGGGTAGCGGTGGTGGCGCGGGGTACGCCTTCTGTCAGTACGCCACCATCTCGAGCGTGGTGGAGGCGATACGGACCGTGGACGGCGAGTACGTGGGCAGCTCCCGCGTCAAGCTCGGCTTCGGCAAGCCTGTCGCCACCACCTGCGTCTGGGTCGACGGCCTCACTGAACACACTGAGAAACAGGTCCGTCACTCTCCTATACATACCTAATTATTTATAGCCAACTATCGAGACGCCCAGTATGACACTGTCTTTGTGTACGGTCCGTATAGATGTGACACGTGACCGTAGTCAAAAACTTCGTGACTTCGGCGATAGGATTACAGATAACACAATGCTATTGAACCTGAGACGAATTATCTGCGGTGTATTAACGATTTTTTTAAAAGACTTACGTTGTAGCTCAAATAATATCAATGCTCAATACTGTGGTGTAATAGAAAATCGTTGACATACGAATATCGTGACTACAATTGCGCGTAAATACAAAAAAAGCCAAACGCCACATAACACGTCATGTTCTATTGGTTTATTCTGTAGGGGCGTATTGTCATTGTACCAGCGATACAATGGCTTTATCAAGATTAACGCCCTTTAAATCAATATGAGCAATATTGTATCTTTCTACGCCTCTATGTATTGTGTGCTTATGTATACGTAGATAAATTCTATATTTACGGTTTATTGTGTATGATTACGCGATCGATTCAAAGTCGACTTGTGCATTATGTAATAACAGTATTCATTGTTTAATTCAATACAGTGGATCTGATACAGGCACGGTATTGTCACGGCTGTCAGACACGGTGTTCTCTGTAGTATTGATGGATGTAGTCGTGGAAAAATGCGATATCATTCGTGTCGTGACCCCTGAGCTGTGCGAATGTGATAGATTAGAGTCATTGACTTTAGAAAATATGGCCGTATAACTTATACATGGATTTGATACAACGACTGTTAATGTATTTTATAGTGTGTTGTAAATGATGTCTTCACTAACATTGAATAAATTATACGTAGGTAGGTATGTGGCACGAAGGTATTGCCTTCTCAACTTGAAGGTTCACCATGACGTACCTATAGTACGTTGAGGTGTGGGTGTTTGTCCTTCTTTCAAATTATAATTACCAAACGTACTTTGATCAAACTTCTTCGTAAGGTTCTCTTATGAATCGTAATTACTTAAAAGCTTATTATAGCTTTTGGAGACAATTCGTACGTCCATTAACTATTTCATAACTCAGAAGCCCACGCAAAACAATCTCGCTCGCTTGTTATGCTTGCGGTCATCTCCCTTTCGAACCGTGTGGCACCGTAAATCTATCGTGCGTAGGATAAGAACGGTTGGTTGCGGTTGCAGGTGCTAGGTGCCGTGTCGCGGTGCGGCTCGGCGACGTCCGTGTGCGTGGACCGCGCGGCGGGCGCGGCGCTCGTGCACTTCGAGCAGGCGGCCGCCGCCGGCGTCGCCATGCGCGAGCTGCGCCGCGTCGCCGCCCAGGCCGCCGCCGCCGAGCCCGACCACCCCAAGCTCGCCGTCGACTACGCCACCAGGGAGTGCCAGGTACACTACCACACTACCACTCTACCACGCACGTGCCTCTCTCACATTACCTTTATTAAAAGCATTTAAGAACCCAATGAGAACAAGGTCTTGTGATGTATAATATTGAAATAACAGCACACGCATAAACAAAGCACCCATTTCAAGAAAGGAAGAAGTACCGGTCTGGTATTTATCCGTATTGCTGTACATTCTTAGGGTACAAGCAGAATATCAGCACACAAAGAGATTTGAGTCCACTTTTGCGGTAGATTTTCACACCCGAACACCGATTTTCTTAAGGTTTTACCACACCAGATATGTTCAATCGCGGTCCTCTAGGTTTTTTAGTATGAAAGGTCAAATAGAACTACATATAATATATTTGTATTACAAATTCAACAGGTCGGCACTTAAGCCGCTTTGCACACAACTTCGTTTGCTATGGCAAGGCCTTCATCATCGAATCATAGAATAATGTGGTGCCTCATCCACCTCTGTTTTCGTTATTTTATGAGTATGTTCGAATAAATACGAAGTATAAACATCGTACCAATCCTAGAAAGGCTTGTTACTTCGGTGTTTTTAATACTTTTTTTCATGTAAATAAAAAATATCATGCTAGGTTCTCCTGGAACACAGTATATTTATTATCTCAGTAATCGAAAGTAATTAAACACGCATCATCCTATTAGGTATCATTCGTTTTCCAAGAAACTTAGTTGATAGTGGAACTATACATAAGGTCTTTTTTGTTCTGGACTTGGTGATTTCGAAGAATTGTGGCGCCAAGTATCTCTATTGTGATTTTTAGTCGCGTCGTAAGTGTGGCTTATTGTTTTCGGTGATAGCTGATATTATCTGTCACCGTAATTGCTTGTCGAATTTGATATGTACGTCTGTACAAACAATGACTAGCTTTTGTATCAAGATGTTGCGCATATCAGAGCATTGTCGATGACTAAATTAATTACCGTGTAAGAAAATAATATTTTTTGAAATAGGTAAATATTTGTTTAAATATTACACAATCAATAACAGTGGAATAATTTGTATTTTCCTAAATGAGTTTTAAGTGCCTTTTTTATACAAACACGATTGTGGACAATCCTCGTTAGGCGAAAAAGTTCTTTTGGATATGTAATGTACCTTAATTGTCTTCTTTCGCTTTTATTAAATACATACTATGATGATAATCTGACATCTTTACGTGCAGATTAACATATAATTCTCGCGTTTCCGTACATTTGACTTGTCACTTAAGTCCGTTTCATGAAACAATATCTGGAAATCCTTCGTGTCAGTTATAAGACCCTACACATTACAAAAGGTTAAGCTTAGTGAAATGATATACTTCAATGTAATATAATTTCCTATTGTGCCATTGAGGAATCTGTCATATTATAGGCTAACAACTGTGACTTGGCACGTCAACTGGGTAGGTAATGACACGCACAGTGCATTCACAGCGCAACGAGCAATCGTCACGGCCTTATGCAACGAAATTGTTGGAAATTTTTCATGAAATATCATGAAGTACATCTACCTTATAACACTTTGATAGTTGGTATAGGTACTTTCGTGTATTGTGCAGGTAACATCACATTACAAAGGAAACGTTGACTTTGACGGATAGAATGCAGTAATATTTATTTTATAAACAGAACAGCTTGGAATTAGTTTCGCAAGTTCGTTTGAATTGGTAATAGGAACGCGGCGGCGCGACCGGCACCGGTCGCTGGTGCCTACCTACAATCTATTCTGTGCTACTTCCAGCCGCGCCGCAAAAATCACACACGATCAATATCACACGGGCCTATTTGCATGCAACTTCATTTACATGCTAAATACTCGTAATCAGATTCAGTTTGACTAACGCAGAGTTCTTTGAACTATTCCACCATTGCATTGTCAGAATAAATACCTGAACGATGTTTGAAAACACAGATTATTGTTGTATATTTGCTAAGCCAACATTTTATTTTCTATCGGTTGACAGATGTAATTAAGGTAGAATCGACAGCGTTTGGTCATTTAAAAGTGTAATATGTTAGAAAATTGTCAACTCACATGATTAAGTGCGACCGGAACAAAGCGAATCAGCGAGCGATTGAAATTGCATGAGCAGCACCCTACTTTTATGTACCTACCCACGATTTTACTTTTATGCATATAATATTTTGCTGATTACTGAAAATTACTATGACTGCGGAGTTACTAGTACAACAGCCTTCGTCGTGAAAGCACGTAAGATGCTTAAGTGCATTATGTTTTAACGCTTACTGCGTTAAAACTAAAATAATTTGTTGTCGAAATTACATTAGTGTTTTCGAATCGGGTTTAGTGTTGAATGCAGCGCGGTGTCGCATACCGATCGGCTAGGTCAGCGTCTTCCACTCCTACCTACTTAACGTAAGTTCAATATTACATTCCTCATTGTTATTTCAATTTTATAAATGAGAATATGTGTAATATATTTGCATGACAGTGAGGTTCAAGTATTGTTTCGATTAACTATTGAATGTGGAGCTCACGCATATTTTGTGATTTCACGTTGTTGACACCGACTGCTAACCCAAAAATACTTCGTGAAACTGAACAATCGTTGAATTTGAAAAACAACATGTTTTGCATACTTTTTCATTGCAATACCGAGAATGTTCTTTTGTGTTACATTACATACCTTTTTGACACAAAACATTCTGGCGAATATGTTAATTTATTCGTGTTAGTAATATGTTAGTAGGTACGGTTCGTAGACACTTAGATGACGGTAATTCCCTGCGAGGATGTCTCAAACATTATTTGGTATGCTTATTTGTATTAACTTCTAGCGATAAAATGCTTTCCTGTGATTGTAATAGATATGTATATTGTTCGTACTTGCTATATGACGAAACGTAACAGACTCCAGGTCAGCATAATGTTTATACCGGATATCTTACTCAGCGCCCGCTAGATAACCTAACCTAACTGACCGACATTGTCCGTGTTTTGTAAGTAGAGAATTGATTCAATCAGTGCTCAGTGGATTTCTATTTCAAAACATCACTAGATCGATCACAGATCTATATTTAAGTAATGTCTCGATTTAGTCGTGTTTCTAAAGAATAGACAAACTATAATCCAGTTTACGTTTTGTTTCCAAATAGTAAGTAGCCTTGCCACTGTTAGGTAAGAAATCATAGTTTTCGCGATTTTTAGGCATTTTAGATTATTCTGTTCGAAATGGGTTCAAAACGTACTAATAAATAATTTTAAATGAGAATTTTAATTGCGCTTCAAGTAAGATACGTTTTTCGATTATAGGAATAGTTCGTGCATTTCATGACTGCGCGCGGGCCTTAGATTTGTGAGTCGTATATGGACACGCTAGTTGACAGTTCAAACGAACAAAACAGCCACACACAGATCTAAGGCCCGCGCGCATGCATGAAATGCACGAACTATATTAGAATAACCGGGATAAACTTCGGGCCACAAATAATGTACCCACAGAACCAATGCTTAATATAGTAATATTACTACTATATTAAGCAACTAAGCTTACTATACTAGTAATTTAGTGATTGTCATCCTAGAGCGTTTTGTTGTAATAACAGTGTTAATTTCTACCTTCGCCTTACTTTGGCGCGTGAATGATGTATGTACATTCAATGTAATCGATAATCAAACCCGTATTTCCACCCCTTTCTTGAATTAGTTGTTATGTGCTTTGTATCATAGGTACATGTAGAATTATCTATCACCAAGACTCTGCTCTTAACCCAATCCCCAGTGACACTACACAGACTACAGAACTTTTGTTTGAACTACTAAATGCATCAATGCGAATGGTGCGTTTCTGAATGCAGTATTGAACTGAATGCAATATTATAGCCACAGGATTATGGTGCCGTAACAAAAAAAAAGTGCTAGTATTATACCCATTATATTATACGTATTTGGCATAATTATTTTGCGTAGTAAACGTCGACCGGTCTTGACAAGTCAAGTTAAAAATCTATGCACATCGTCTATTGATATTCCAGGTATGCTCTTTTGAAAGGAATAGAATGGAAAAGGGAACTGTCTGGAGGTGCCTATTATCAGTAGGTTGAACGCCGGCCTCGAAACAATTACAGTTTATTACAAAAAGAATACAATCAACACAGCACACACAATTGCTTTTTGCAGGTAGTTCGGGTATCCCCGATACTGTACGACCTTGTTTACCCTAGTGTTAGACTGTATACGTTATGTTTTAAACACGGTTTTTTGTACCTCAAATTCTATCAACAGCCGTATTAGCTGCTCAATAGATTTACGATACACGAGCTCTTTTCTTTTTATTGCTAACAAAAAACCTGCTTGTGGAGACGAAGGTTGTTATTGTAATAAATTTCAAACTATTAATTGAAATCTATTCCAGTCTATTTCATTTAATTTTACCTACACATATTGCCAAAATAATTTGCACTTTCGAAGATTTTTTTACTAATGGTACCTGTTTCTGCGATAAAACAGAACTAACCTACCACTGCACATTTGGATCAAGATGACTGTAATGCGGTACAAATAATTATATACACTCACGCCGTTGAATCCTAAAGTGTACCTTACATACGGCTTGTTATTGTTTATCAGGAGGCGTTCTACGAACAATTGGAGAAGCACGGAGGTTCGGCGGCGCTGGCCAGCTCGGAGCGGCTCGGCGCCGAGCTCGCAGCGCGCTACCTCAACCCGAACAGACACGAACAGATCAGGTACGTAACTACAAATATGTTATTACACCCACCACATTGTTGTACAGCTGTCTCTCTCGCTCCAATCTAACAGTTCTACAAGGATCTATTGGCGCTTGCCTAAAAAGACTTTTCTTGTTTTCTCAAATGATCTAAACAAACAAACCAAGAAAAGTACGAAACTACATTAAATATTCAGCACTCACGTGCCAGAGGATCCTTTTCGGACTGTACAGTAATCGGGTCGGGGAATGCCCGAATGCAGTAATATGGACCGTACCAGTTTTGTGAGAGTTGATACCTACTTAATTAATTGTCGACTGGTCGTCAATTGAAGTCGGTAACCTAATAGAATATCAACGCTCAGAACTCTGTGGGAACAATGAATGCTATGTGTTGTGACTAACATACTATTTGTGGCTTGCTATGTTTGTACTTTTGTAATTGTTTCCTTCACACATCGTCTTTGTACCTTCCCCACACACTACTTAGGTTTCAACGTGTCGTTAAAGAGAATTCCTGTAAATTCCTGGTGGTGATAATTGATCTTACAAAAGACGTCCACGAGTACAAAACGAGTTTGAGATGGGACTACGTAATATATACACACCTACCTGCC
This sequence comes from Conopomorpha cramerella, assembly GCA_012932125.1. Classification (NCBI taxonomy): domain Eukaryota; kingdom Metazoa; phylum Arthropoda; class Insecta; order Lepidoptera; family Gracillariidae; genus Conopomorpha; species Conopomorpha cramerella. Next base: position 32,819 of record SJJU01070803.1, on the reverse strand, counting down.
GACATGTACCCAATAAAATACCTGTTTCGACGTTTACGTTTTGGCTTTGCAAATCCTCAAAGATATCGTTAAAACATCAAAAATTCACGTAAATGTAAATTTCATGTTTCTCGTGAAGCTAATAATACATTCTACAAAAGTGTTAGACACGTGGAGGTAGATATTATTACGTATTCAAACCACGTGGCCTATTGTTAGTAATGCTACACCAAAGTTGTTTGAAGGAGCTATGTTGAATTGATATACGTACTGTTATTTCCCGGAATTAGTATTATTCTGTCGTTGCCTACTTTGACACTAGACACTAAAAATGGAGGTACTCAACGATCGTTTACCTAAACAAAAGTAATAAAATGTTCAGTGTTAAAACGTGATTAGAAAAAGGTATGATTAGAAAAATATTAATAGCATTTCACAGTGCGGCATTGTCGTGTTGAACATGTTATTGACTACTCGTGACTTTACATCACCTTGTATTGATTGATAGTGCGAACATAACTACAACGTCAACCCTGAACAGCTATTCGTAAGATGGATTTAATAACTAAAGGGTAGAGGCTTCTATTAACTATTCAAAACAAGCTCACGTCAGTATCACTTTATCTTCTGATCCTACTCTATCGGTGGCCCAGGGCCCTCTATTTGTATCATTACAATGCGACGGCCGTCCGTTCTCCGAAACTCCTACCGACAAACAGTAGGGAAAAGCCAGTCTCAAGCTAGTTACCATTTTTTTTCAATACTTCGCACGTGTTATATTTACGAGTAATATTTTTGAACATATTATATTTATTGGCTGAATGTAGGAATAGTATCACGCAGTGGCGTGCACACCATATAGGCAAAAAGACACTGCCTACCTTAGTATTTTGGTTACCCTACCTAATAATAGAGTTGTTGCTAGATTTTTTTGTTGTACTCACGACATAGGCTGACGAAGGTCCTGTGTTTTGTGGGTGAGTAGATGGGTAGGTACCTAGACATCGTAAAGACAAGTTTCCTATACATAGGTGTCAATCCTTGGGGATTACTGCCTACCTTGTCGTAAAAGCCAGTGCATGCCACTGGTATCACGTCTAATACTACTCGTGAATTGGTTACTCGGGATGCTTTTTACATACTGTCACACGATACTAAACAAGAACTTTGTATTATTTATTGGTGGCAGTGACTGATATACTCGTGATTACATAAAAACATATATGTATAAATAAATGACCAGCTCATCATTGTAGCACTGTGATGATGAGAGGTTAGTTTTATGTCCAAAGAAGGGTAAACAGAATAGGCATAGGTAGATTTGTATGCGGCGCAACTGTCATTTATAAGTAGGATTGTTTTAAATAATTAAAATGACAGAATACTTTGCACATAAACTAAAATATAATATTTAAACAATTAGAACATGAAAACTTTACGTTAATTCAGGCGTCATACGTGTAGGTTAGTAAGGTAGCTAAGTAAGGTAGGTAACTATAATTAGGTAGGCTAAAATGTCGTAGTATTGTTTTAAAATAATGAGAGATGACTTCCAATAGGTACGAGGTGGTAGGGTCTCGGTCCCGAGGCTCGAGCTACAGCCGCTGCGGCGCCCGGAGCTCGCGCTTCCCGGACCACTACGACGCCGACTACCCTGACAGACGGTACAGGTAGCATTTTTATACGCACTCTGTCACTAACACACTACACCATATCCCATGTTCGTACCTACCTATATGTTTCTTACTTAAGCACGGTTTCCGGAAGGCACATTAGTGTTAATCTGTCAATAGCTGTCACTCTTTGACAGGCCGACGAAAAGAGAAAAGACGATAATTTGAATGCCAGATTAAGTCTAATGAGCGTACCGGAAACTGTAACCGTATTCTGAAACTCCACCTTTTAACCGACGTTATTGTCTCGCGTGTTTGTGTGACCGTACTTTTCCACCGTTCAAACTTGCACAAGAAAACATGATTGACATATCCATGTTCGGTGGTTACACCGTATTTCACGAGCAACTGACCAGACCACTGCACCGAGCCCATGTCAATAATGTTTTCTTGTGCGTTTTTGGCCACTGGAAATGTACGATAAAAGAGTATGGATGGTTTCAGACTACGGAACCTAGAGCGGTTGATTCCCCTATTCCAATTACCCATTGCCCAGGTCGTGCGTCAAGAAAACAAATACGCGCTGTGATTGGCTATTAGGTCACGCTTAGTGCTAATGGCTTATTTCAACAATGTGTTGTCATTTATTTCTTGGAGCATTGTTGCTGGCTTTCTTGAGGAGTTGTCATTATGGTACATATTTTTTTTAATGTAACTGGTACTGACATTGTTTTTAAAGTTTGTACCGGCCAGCACGGTACAAAACTAACTTTATTCGCTCTGTGATACCCGCTCTTGGAAAATAAATACCACGACACGGCTAAGAAACGGCTGTAACGGATTTAGTGGGAAAATGGGCATAGCAATGGGTATAGAGGGATCGAACAAGGTACATTGTGGCACATTTCTCATGCTGGAGTTTCAGTTGTCAATGGCAGTCACGCTTTTTGGTACTTTGACAACTGAGATACATACTATCCTGAAACAATTGTAATGAAGCATTTGCTAAAAAAATCTATTTGTCAAAAAGTACTGACGTTTAGCAGGGATTAACTTCTTTTTATTGATATATGAGTGGCAGTGAATTAGTGACAGTTTTTTTAACGCCTCGTTAGTAGACTAAGGCCCCGGGCATTTTGAGCAAAAATAAGTATTGTATCCACAAAGTTATTTGAGCTTGCATTGCAGATTGTGTCTGTCTAGTGTCTAACATAACCTGCTGATCGTCAAACGAGCATGAATTCTATTTTATTTATATGTTTTTACAAACACTTGTCATAATTGATCTATGCTCATGTTGTCTGTTGTGTTCAGCGACTAAAATACTGTATAGTGTACATGTAGTACTAAAAATCCAGGATTGTTTGTGTACTTATACATTGTACGTAAGGTAATCTTCATTATCTGTGTTTGCTTCACTATCAAATTTATTTGTTTATTAGTTATCTTTACAATTATGTATTAATAATGTAGTGCAGTATGACGTGACAGTGGTCTTTTATATGACGATTGTAAATAGAGAAAAAGTATTATATAGGCATTTCAAGGTTGGAACAAAAGCTAAGGTATATACATATAATATACACTGATAAAATCCTTACATCCATGCAGGTACACGACTGTTTGTTACTGTGGCATTTGGAAGTCATTAACTCGCAACTTTCCCTTGTTGTGTGGGAGGACTCGAATGAAGTTGTGGGTGTAAACTATGCCAAATAAGTCGGAGCTTAGAATACATTATTTCAGCTGCTTTGAGTGCATGAAAACAACTGCCTCTAATACGTATGCTAAGTGTTTGAGCTATGGATAGATGATATGAAGTATATATAATGTTTCGTGCCTTATGTTCCTAGGACTAGGCAGATGTAGCTATCTTTGATCTCTATTCACCAACATGTTTTCATAAGCGACCTATCCTGATAGATGGTGGCAAAGTTTAATTATTACGTAAATCGTTCGTAGAATCATGAAATTACATAATATTGTTACACGATAGTAGTATTTGCGTTATTGTTTGATCTTGGCTAAGTTTATATTAATAACCACGAATCAATTTTATTATTTTCTAAAAATAATGGTACTTGTAAAGATGACATTATTATTATTGTAATGATTATATTAATGGTATTTTTTTTTGGTCACAGAGGATACGATGAGATGGGCCCGAGTCCGCAGCCGGAGGCGGGCGCGTACGAGGAGCGCGCCGGCAGCGTGATGTCCCCGCCGCGCCGCCGCCACCGCCGCGACTCCAGCCCCGACGACCACAAGCACCACTCTAAAGTATGTCGCTCATTCTAAGCACTTTGTTTCATATGATATGTTTTTATTAATCCCCGATGCAAAAACGACGGGGTGTTATAAGTTGGACGTGTCAGTGTGTGTATGTGTCTGTCTAGGACAACGTAGCCCCCAAACTAATATTCTAATTTTAATGCGGTTTTTTTTGTTTGAAAGCTGTTTTGATCGAGCGTGTTCTTAGCTATGTTTGATCGATATCTGTTCACCCACTCAAAAGTTGTGGGGGTTGAGAGTGGGGATGAACAATTGAACTTGAATAAATATGTCCAAGTGGGGTATCAAATGAAAGGACACGACACGAACATTTAAAATCGGGGGATTTTTAAAATACTTATGCAATTGAATACAATATTATGAAGGTTTCGTATACTAACGTGAGGTTGTGGTTTTTATCAGGAGTGGCACCGAAGCGTAGTGGGCACGGCGGGCGGCGTGGTGTGCACGGTGCGCGGGCGCTCGGTGGCGCGGCGGCGGCACCGGCGGCGGCGCTCGGGCACGCCGCTGCGCGACGAGCCGCCGGCCGAGCCGCGCCGCCCGCCGCCGCGCACCGACCGCTCCGAGCCCATGCGCCTGCCGCTGCCCAAGTTCGCGGCGCAGCTCCGCGCCGGCGCCGCGCCGCCCGCCCCGCCCGCCGCGCCGCCGCCGCCCGCCTCGCCGCAGCGCCCGCCCTCGCTCTCCTCCAGCGAGGGCGAGGCGCCGCACTCGCCGACCGCCTCGCTCGAGGAGCGCATCCGCAGCCTCGACGAGCGCTACGAGCGCTGGAGCCGCCTCGACCCGCCCGCCCAGCCCGCGCCTAGGCCCACCCACCACCTGCTGCAGCTAGACCTCAGCGACGTGAAGCCCAGCGACGTGGCGCGCTCGCTGCTCGCCAAGCGATCCGTCTTCGACGAGGATTCGGAGCGCCTGCAGCGGCCGCCCAGCCCGCCGCCGCCGCCGCCTCCGCCGCCGCCTCCTGCCACTGCGCCGCCCCCGGACGACGCCCTCGACGCGCGCCCTAGACCCGACGAACCCAAGCGAACAGAAGATCCTAAACGTTTCGACGAAAGCAGACGGCTCGAAGACGCTAAAAGACCGGAGGAACCTAAACGTTTCGAAGAGCAGAAGCGTTCGGAGGAGTCCAAACGTCTCGACGATATCCGGAATCAGGAAGAAGTGAAACGACCAGAGGAGTCCAAGCGATTTGAAGATTTGAAACGATCAGATGACGCGAATCGGCTAGACGACGTCAACGTTAGAAGGCCTGACGACTCTAAACGTTCCGACGATTGCAAAAAATCTGATGAAGCGAAACGAGCCGAAGAGACGAGAAGATTGGAAGACGCGAAACGTGCGGAAGAATCTAGGAAGCTGGAGGAAATAAAAAGGGCGGAGGAGTCCAGACGAGTTGATGAATTCAAACGGTTCCAAGAAGCGAAAAGATACGAGGAACAAAAAAGGTTAGAACTCAAGCGACATGAAGAACTCAAGCGGTTAGAAGAGAAACGTCTCGAGGAGCAAAAACGGTTAGAAGAGAAACGCCAGGAGGAACTGAAACAGTTAGAGGAGAAACGGCAGGAGGAATTAAAACGGTTAGAGGAGAAGCGCCAAGAAGAACACAAACGGGCTGAGGCGAAACGACAAGAAGAACTCAGGTTGTTAGAGGAGAAGCGTCTAGAGGAACAAAAGCGGCTAGACGACAAACGGCACGAGTCATCGAAGCGGATACAGGAGAAATTGGTTGAAGATTCCAAACGATCGGAAAAATACGACAGTAAGGCGACTGTGAAGCAAGAAAGTATAGACGTTGAAAAGTCGAGTCCGATCGAGTCCGAGACGATGAAAACCGAGAATGAGCTGGAATATTTACCGCCCCCATTGGACTCCATCCCATGGCCGATAGACATCCCGCTGCCGGCGTCCACCCCGCCCGCGCCCGTGCTGGCGCCCGACGCCAGTCCGCCGCCCGCGCCCGCCCCCTCGCACGCCGCACACCCCGCACACACCCCGCAGCCCCCTCAGCTCGCACAGCCCACGCAGCCCTCGCACCTCAACGCGCTCTCGCAGCTGGAACTAGAGATCAAGGACGAAATCAACAAAATGAGTCAGATGACTCAGTCACCGACCACCTCGGAGGATTCTAACAAGCTTTTCGACTCTGAACCGACTAAGAAAACCAGTAGAACGTCACCACCTAGTCGCGTGTCGACGCCCAGCAGAACGTCTCCCCCTAAACACGACGGTCCGGTTCATAATCATGTGAAAGATGCACATGAAAAGGAAGTTCATCATCATAAACATTCGACTTCTAAACGCCCTAGCCTCGATAGTTCTGACTCGAGAGAATTATCTAAACACTCCGAGAAATGTGACAAAGAACTTATGAACAAACATTCACAGCTGGATCACAGACAATCGCTTAAAGAGAATTCGCAACCGGCTAAATCTGAAGGTGATAAATCCAATCCTAGTTCAAGTCATGAGAGAAAACATGAGCGGTCTGATCGAGAAAAGTCCAGACATACCAAGGACAAGACGTCTGAAAAAGACAAACATGACCGGAGCAGTAGCAAATATGACAAAGATAAACATCCAGAAAGGTTTGAGAAAGACAAAAGACCCAGTGTTGACGAAACCAAAAAAACTAATTTAGACAAGGTAGAAAAGTCGAGAACCGAGAAAGAAAAAGATATGAACAATAAAATCGACAAAGAATCCGAGAGATCACACAGGGACAAAAGCGAGCGAGAGGAAAGATCTAAGCACCATGACGATAAGAGTTCCCGACACGATCACTACAAGCGGGACAAGCGGAAAGAAAGCAGCGACCTCGCAGAAAATAAACGCAAGGAAACCAATGATCTCTTAGAAAAGCATAAGAAGGATGACAAACATAAGCATCATGATAAACATAAGAAGGAACACATTGACGCTAAAAAGGAAAACGAACGGAAGAAAGAAACGGAACTAAAGAGGAAGTCATCTAGAGATGAAACCAGTAGAGATCTTTGCAGAAAGGACTCCACTGATTCATCCACGTCTAGAGCGTCATACGAGTCTAATAAGGCCAAGGAAATTGAAGTTCATGAATCTAAAGACGAACAAAAAGGCAAAATGAAGAGTGTTTTGGATGGCTTGACTAAGATTAAAACCGAGAAGGAGTCTTACACAAAGTCATCGGAAGGTTTTAAATACGAAGATAATGTCCATGTTAAAACTGAAATAAAAGAAGAAAAGTCAAACCACGTCGATCACGTAAAATCTACGCAGCCATTAGACCCACCTACTTTGCAGCCACAAAAGATTAAATCGGAAAATATTGACAAAGCAAGACACTATTCCTTAGACTCGCCCAGCGTTGATCATAAAAGAAAAGAAAGATTGAATTCCTGTTCGAGCTTGCCATCCCACATCGGTCACAAACGGAGAATGTCATCTCAGGATAGCTTTTCTTCAATTGGCGACGAAATAAAGAAAATCAAGTCGGAACCAAAATCCGAAAGAGCGGAGAAACTGTCTGAACGAAGAGATTCCAAAGACGGACGTTCTTCTGAAAAAATGAAAACTCCCAAGTTCAACAAGGGCCATTTTGCCAAGCTTCTCGAAAGCAAAACCAAAGAAGATAAGAAAAATCAAGTTAAGCCACCAGATGACATCGTTACTGATTTCAAGTCAGAGTCGAAGGAAACAAAGTCTGACAAACACCATAAATACCAAATAAAGAAAAGTCCCAAGCATGACCCCGAGGATAATGCCGCTGGTACCACGTTGCCTGATATCAAAACTGAAAGTTTACATCATGACATTGACTTCTTGGCTACCTTGGAGTTGAGGTCAAGTGAGGAAGATGAGAAGCAAAAAGCTCTTAGGAAAGAAATGAAGGAAAAGAAAAGACTGCAACAACTTCAGCAGATACAGGAGCTTCAGATGCAACAAGGTGCCATGCAGGCTGAGGGTAACAAAATGAAGGACGATAAGAAAAACAAGTCAGATGAGAAAAGGAAGGAAGCAGCTCGTGAAAAGCGGATGTCCACCGACCGCAAAAGTAAAGATGAAAAGGATAACAGGCGAAAGAATCGCAAACAAGCCACTTCCGATTCCTCCGACTCAGACGAGCCTAAGAAACATTCCATATTTGATATTGTTGACGATGGACCAACGTATATTTCTATGTACGATAAGGTGAAGGCCCGCTCGTGCAAGAATATGCAAAAGCAGGAAGAAGAAAAGCGTCAAGAAAAGATCAAGGCCAAATTCAGTCAACTGAAACAGAGCCGCGCTAAGCGAGAGGAGAAGAAGCGCTCTAGCTGGGACGAAGATAGCGACTCGGAACACGACCGGAAGGACTCTCAGAAACTGTCTGCTACGAGCTCGTCTGAAGACGACCGACGATCGAATAACGACAGGAAACGAGACAGAGCGCCCACCATGAGCTTCGACAGTGATAGAAGTCTAACAAACGATTTCTTCTCAATGACCCATGGTGATGAAGAATCAAGAAACAAATCGTCCCGTAAAAACTCGAGAAGCCGAATAATGTCCGACACTTCAGACGATGATTCATCCAAACGAAGAGCCAACAAATCTAGAAATATCGTTGAGCAACTTAGAAAAGAGATGTTCGCCAATTCCGAATCTCCATTGGATTCGCAACGGCGTCACTATTACTCTAAAATGGACAAAGATTACGACATGCCTGCCAAGGAGGGCGGCGCAGATAGGATTAAGAAAAATTCTCTTTTGAATTTGTTTGGTAAAAGCGACAGTGACGAAAGCAAGCTGAATAAATCCCGCGATACGGACAACGAATATAAATCAAACCTCTATAAAACGAATAATGAATTTTCTTCTGAAAGTGAATCAATGCTATCGAATGTCTACAATGACGAAAGTCGTAATAAGAAACACAAAAAGAAGCAAAAGAAAAACAAATTGAATTTGTCGGACGACGACATCAAACTGAGTATTACCGAATCTCTGGATTCTATATCCGAGTCAAAGCACAAACATTCTGATAAGAGGAAGCACTCAAGTAAGAAAGACAAGAGGAAAGATAAAATCCGTGACAGCTTTGATACAGATGAGCCTCGTGATGAGAAAACAAAACCAAGAAAAAACAAAACTGTTACGAACAACGAAGCAGATGTTGGCTCCAATGTTACGAAAAAAGACGGGAAAATGGAAGACATATTCGGTCCCATATCGGATGAATCGGACAGCGCCATGAGATCGCACAAAGATGATAAAATAAATATTCCGCCCTCTGCTTTTGACAGTCGCTTTGAAGTGTCGAGTGATCACTCCCTACAGAGGTCTAATACCGACGATTTCAAAGCGTCCAGAGACAAAGAAGAGAATAGACGCAAAAAGGAGAAGAAACGACGTGAGAAGGAGAAGAAACTTATGCATTTCTTTAAGGACGATGATAACAGTTTGGATGTAGACGCAGCAAGTCGAGCCATCGAAGCACAGCTCTTTGCTGATACAGAAGACGATAGTCGAACTAAACTACCGGACATCAACGACTCTGAAACCAAGCTAGTTCAACCTGGGTTTAAGTACTCTGATGATAGTTGCTACTACAGCCGCAATCAAATTGAAAAACATAATTCTGATAAACTGAAGCGCGAAGGCAAAGAAAAGAAGAAGAAAAAGAAACGTAACAAGGAGGAACGTCAGAACCGCAAGGACCATCACTTGCATATCAGATCAGAAGATGACTTTGAAAGCAAAAAGAATGACATTGCCGCTATTGAAGATGCACACAAAGATATGACTGAGAAAGAAAACATTGGGTTTAATCCCAAATCTCAGTCAACAGTCATTTCAGAAAAACAGAATATGCAGCCAGAGGAATCGGCTAGTTTGCCCATGCTTCTCGACGGCTCTGTAATTTCACAACAGGAGAATGATTCCAAGAACAACTCAGATGTGTCTGATAAGCTTACAATTGACGAGACTATGGAAATATGCGATGAGAAGAATGCATCTAAGGAATCAGTTGTTCTCGAACCTATCTCACTAATCGAAGAAGATACGAAACCACCAGAGGCCACTGAAATTCTTAGTAAGTCTAAAGACAATATTACCATTGAAACCGATATTGACGAGGAAAGCATGAGTGAGGTAGCCGTGCGAAGCATTTCAAACATTGATAAAGATAACCAAAGTACTGGTTCTAGGCCTTTGTCGCCGAAAGTAGAGGAAAAGGTAGATGAAAAGCCACGAGCTGTAATATCTCAAGAGGAAACCGAAGACGCAGTCGCCGCTCTGCTCGGTGAAAGCTTCGGTGGAAACCAAAGCTCGTTCGACAACTGCTTCGGTGATGATTCGTCTAGCCAGGGCCAAGCTAACTCATCTCTTGAAAGCGAAAATATACTCGAAGAAGATGCTGAAGAAATGAGACGCGCCGTGCAAAACTTAAATGCCAGTGAATTGGAAATTAAACCTGAAACACCACTATCAGACAATGATTTGCTACTTATTGATACCGACAATGAAGATCCAGACGATGCACCAGAATCAGCTGAGAAACCTTCGCATATTGTAGCCAATCCGTCAGTAGCCACAAAGATCGAAAATACTAAGGCTGATGAAACTGTTTCTGTTTCGGTCCCGAAATCGGACATAAATGCTCTTCCAGACCTAAGCACACCCGAAAAGAACAGTAAACATCTAGAAAATGACAAAATGTCTCCCGTTAAACCACACATAATTTCGACCGCGACACCCGTCATTACATCATGGACTTTGACTAATCAAAAATTACGCGAACCACAATTAGTTAATATAAAGAATCCGATGAGCAACCGTGAGTCTTCGGAGAGCAAACCTCACATCACTGCCAATATAATACAATTAAAACCATCTTCAGGTCAAAGTATGCCTCCGACTAGCAGTGGATTACGACCCATGATTTCTGCTCCTAAGGTTGGTGGACAATACCAAGTTATGAACCAAATGATTCGTGCTCAAGTGCCGAACATGCAACCACCTACAATCAAGATTCCGGAACCACACATTCTCTACCACAAGCCACAGGGCATTGTTATATCTCCGAGACTATCAGGTGACCCACGTTTGCAGAGCCCTAAGGGTACTTCACCGGAAGGAATGACTTCTCCGCGACTAGCGATACTCAGTCCTTCCCCACAGAACATGGGCCAACTGGGAATGACATCACCCACTGGACTTCAACAGCGGTCTCCTGGACAGGGACCATTATTGATCCGTATGCAGCAACCACCACTGAGTCCAATACAAGCCATGCACCTACCCCACGGCTCGAGAGGTATGGTCTCACCGAACAGGCCCAATTCTGTATTGGTACAAACTGCGCAAGGCACACCTATTCATTTCAACAGACTCCCGGCTACACCTGTTCTAACACCTATTCCAAAACAATTCAATCCCAATAATATAGTGCAACACGGAAAAATTGCAGTTAATCCGAATATGGCGTCTCAACAGAAGTCGCCCCCTGATGTCAAGAAAGTAGATCAAAGGCAAATAGAACAGCCTGAAATGTCAAAGATCATAATGTCCACTTCGAGTCTTCAACATAGCACTAACCCTACCGTTATGGCACAGAACCGGCTAATTTCAATGCAGAATGCGATTCACATGGGATCTGGTATGCCTATGTCTAACAAGGTTTTGATAAGTCCAGTAGATCGTAGAGACGGATTCAACGCAACGTACAAGCCGGACGTGAAGAAATCTGAGCAACACAACCATGTCCCATTTGGTACATCGCCGATTATTCACGTATCAGGCGTTAACCATTCTTCAGGGCACATACTACAGAGTGTTCCAAAAACACTGCCTACAGTCAGTGACACGACCAATGTAAGGGAGCACGGATCAAATGTAATACACAGCAACTATTCGCCAAGGCCCCTTACGAACATGATCCAAATAGACACTAACAAGGGGCATCCTTCGGTGTTGTCTATGTCAAGTGTAAGACCACCCACAGTTTTGACGAAGATAACACCATCCACGAGCGTAGTTTGTACAACGTCGACACTGACGAATGTTGTTATGACTCCACTGCTACTTAAACCTGCAAGTTCTCCCAGCACAGTCAAAATTAGCAAACCTGAGAATGAGAGTATTGATAATCCCCTACCACTTGTCGTGTCAAATACTCACCGAGAACCAAGGCAGGATATACAAGAATTGTACAAGCCCACTTTATTGAATGCTAATGAAAGGAAAGACCTTAATACACCAATTCCTTCTGAAACCATTGCAAAATGTGAGACAGATTTCGAAGAATTACTCAAAGATAACACCAACGAAATTAAGGTATCCAACGACCCAGAAAAGAAACTTGAAATAAGCGTGGGGAAAGCCATGACACTAGTGCGTTCAGCGACCACTGCTCAAGATGCATTAAGTAACTCTACGACAGAATCGGTGTCAACATCCACAGCAAATAATTCTACGGAGGAACACAAAGAGAGAACGGAGTCTGTACTGTCCATCCCTAAAAAGAAAGATGATGCAGACATCGAAAAGAATGATTCCTCTGTACTTACTTCGCTCAGTACTAAAACTGATATACCAACATCAGCAGAAAAGCTAAGTAATGTTTTGGTTCGTAAGTATTCGACCGAAAATGTGGCTAGCTTGTCACAAATATCATCACCGATGAACGATCTCGACTCTAAACATATAGATGAAAACGATTCGTGGAGTGGAAAGGACGTTAACATCGAGTCTGTGATCAAGAAGGTTGATTCTCTGTGCAACGACAATATGGACGATTCAAGGGATGATAGTAGCAAAGAAAATACGGACAGTTCTAAGGATGTACTCAATACCACCACGACTGATTCGACAAAGTCGACAGAGTCTCCATATAATACGGCCGAGGATAATATGGATCAAACCTTATCAGACGAATTTACAGATAAGGGTAGTACAGGCAAAAGAGGCGGTCGCAATGCACGAGGAAAGAAGCCTGGCAAAAACCCAGATAGAGTTCAAACCAGACAAATATCAAAGCCATCTAGAGGAGGTGCTGGTAAACGTGGCAGAGGCAGAGCCAACACGGATAAGAAAACAAAAAACGCGATCAACACCAGCCCAAGCAACTTACCCGGCGACGTTTACGACTTTCACGAGGATTCCGGAGATGAAACTGGCGCATCACCCAACAAGGAGGCTCGGCCTAGGCTTATTCTCACCATAAAAAGCCCACTGTCAGGCCAAACAAATGCCGTAGCTACTTCCAGTTTGAGTATCACAACGAAAGAACAGCCTGTAAAATCTCCTGAAAAAGCTTCGGCACCAGTCCCGGTCGCCGTAGCTGCTATTAAAGACACCATTGATAAAACAACAGAGGACTTTGCTTCACCATCGGCCAACACTAGGAAGTCTCGTCGGCTACAGGAGAAAGAAAAAACAACCGGTGACGACATGCCTGAAGAGGTTGTGAAAGGCACCATACAGACTCGCGGTGCCAAAGACGTCCCGAAGAAACGACAGACCCGAGGAGCAAAAGTGAATTACCAAGAAAAAGTCGTCGCACCAGACTCTAGGAAATCCCCACGTGGCCTGAAACGAACGCGAGACAGAAGTACATCGGACGCATCACTCGACAGCGCGGACGAGAAGACGGCTAAGAAAGAAATAGAGGCACCAAAAGAACCTAAGGTCGCCAGAATAGACCCTCCCGTGGCGGTGAGTAAACCAGCCGAAGTAGAGCCGAAGCCAGTAACTGTAGCGCCAGTAGTTTCCGTTCCGGCGATACCAACAGTGCCAACGCATGCGCTACCGAAGCCCATGCCGACACCCGTTTTGCCAACTGTGGTGACGGCTCCGCCGGTGAACCCTACGCCGATCACGAAGCCTCCGAAGAAGATGATCTCGGAGCGGATAGCGTCAGTGATGGAGGCGGTGGCGCGCGCGGAGCTGCCGGAGCGCGGCATGGACGCGCTGGAGGCGGAGACGCGCGTGCAGTCCCCCGCGCTGCCCACGCGGCCCGCGCCCGCCGCGCTCGCCGCCTGTCGCCTGCCCGACAGACCGCAGCCCCTTCTCATACGGTTAGTTATCTCCTATATTCACGCGCTTATGTAAAAACAATAGCTTTGTATCTTATCTACGACTAAAATAAACGTTAAACGGTGAACTGTTTCATAGTCCAGAGTTTTTAAAAGTTATCTCGGATAGAGACTTTCTTTTGTTATTGGTTTTGCTTTTACAGAGTTGTATAGTATGGTTTGTTGTGTATATTCAGCGGCGGCGAGACGAACGCGGCGTATCGACCAACAACGTCGGGCGCAGCGGCAGCGGCGGCGGCGGCGGCGGCGGCGCCGGGCGGGCCCAGCTTGCCGCGCGGCGCGCACCTGCCGGCCCCGGCGCCGCTGCTGTCCCCGCACCGCGCCCCGCGCCTCGCCCCGCACGCGCCCGCGCTGCCCGCGCATCCAGGTACGCTTACACATATAGTACTTATTTGTCACTTTGTTTGTGCCTACGGAAAGTGACAAATGTGTCTGAGATGATCAATTTTAGAATTATATTTGAAAGAAATCTATTTTTTTTTACTTGACCAGGCCACTATTTTCAGAGTTATCTAATTACACTATATAAAAGTGCAGACCTGAAATAATACTTATACAAACTAATGAAATGACAATTTGGCACTTATTTGCTAAAAAGTACCAATATCAACACTGAATTGACACCAAATATCTGTTACAGCATCTACGGCCAGAATGACAGTAACATCGGTCCCGAACATCAGCCCGCAAGGCCAGATCGGAATGGTAAGTTCAGTACTACTACTCGTCAGATATCCATACGTACTTATAATGTGTGCTGTAATATAGAATAGTACCGCATAAAAAGTGACCACCCTTTAGAAATGAATTGTTTTGACACAAGTCTGATGTTGGCTGCTTTTGGTACTAATCTCTGAACAATGGACCCGATACACCAACAACTGAAGAAATTAAGAATAATTAGATAACAAGATAAATGTGCATACCTATAGCATTATTAATTTGTTGAGTTTAATGCGGAGATAAAGGCGAAGCTGAATCTGTAGTGGCATTCACATGCGCAAGTTTTGCAAATGTAAGTGACAGGCATCAGAACCAGCGATAAATCTTGTATCACACCATTGTTCGGAGAGACTAATACGTAGGTGATTTTGTTCATGCTTCATTGGAGCAGTCCCCGGACCTGGTGCGCAGCCCGCCTCCCGCGCACCAGCAAACCTCGCCCGTCACGCCGGTCTGTAACGTAGCATATAATATAAAACACACTACTATTTCGTGGATATTTTATGTTGGTAGTGTCTGTAGTTCTTTCACTACACGAGAGCAAAAAATATCGCGGTCGCAAATATAAATACCAGAGTTACGAAAAAAGAGCTAGCTCACTAAATTAAATTGGTTTTAGAGACAATGAATTAACGTATAATAATAATTTAATTAAATGTTAAAGTATTACTTTTAATTATATTTTGTGTAATTATCCTATTTTTTGCTCTCGAGTGGGTAATGTTTTTCAGTTCGTGTTAGTTTTCTAGTTTTTATGTTGGTGATATTTGTCATAGTGTATAATCATGTAGAACCTGAATATTATATACCTATCAATGTAGTTAGAATTCAGTAGGATTTGGTAGATTTAGTAAAACAGGTATCGATAAATATTCAATACTCAATAATTTATTTATTCTAAGGACATCACTGATTTTAAACGTATTTAAAATATTAAATTGTAATTGCACAATACGTTACTTACGATATGACTAATTGGGAATATAAGCAGAAGTAATTAGAACTACAGTCTGTTTGGAAATCTCGTAGAGATCTATGAAGACAGCCATTCATTCAATCTAATGCAAATGTGGAAAATTATTTCATAGATTTGACGACTCAAAATTTTACACATTTTGTAGTATTGCGTCAACATAAAATAAAGCTAACAATCAACCATTCCCAAGATATTTCTGTCTAAAATAATAGGGCACAAGTTTAGTGTCAAAATATACTAATTGTGTCTGTTCGATCCAGCAGGGCGACGGCATGTACGGCCACTTCTCGCACCAACACTACCAGATGTACCAGCAGCACTTCCGCGCTACGCAGCACGAGCCGAGGGCGTCACCATCACCTTACACCCGGTAAGTTTATTCATACTCTCTTGCTATCCGTACTGTACCACTTTTAAGTAGTAATAGTAAGAAAAGAAACGTGTGATCACAGTAAAACTTAAAGTTATAAATATCGTGGATAGTAACAAAATGGTCCGACTGGCACGCGCGTCAAGATAGACAGGACTAATAAGGAACAAATACGTACTCTGATGTCACGCTTCATTCGACTCGGCTGGTTTCAACAAATCGCAGAACGTTATATGCCTTGTCACTTATTTCTTGGAGCGCTGTGATAGGCGGGCTGGCGGAAAGAAACACAAGACCAATAGTTGTAGCACGCCTTAATGCGTGCCAGTTACCATCAGATGGCTGGTACCTGCTAACGGGTACCTCGCAAAGATTTGTCTTCTTTTTATATTTTCGTTGTACTGCTTTGACTATGATATTTTTTAACTGTATATTAGTATCGTGATTATTTACTATGAATCCTTAAAAATAATTTTGTGTAATAAGTAAATAGTAGGTGAAACTAGTTTGGCTGAATGGAAATAAATCTAGCTTACTTACTTAGAACACGTTATTTTCTTTATGTATAAAGGCTTATCAGTATTGGCCGATTTGCAGATCTACCTGATATGCACACAAAATTTCATGACAACAAACCAGCTATTTCGGAGGACAAACATCGCGGCACGTTTATATAATTATTAAATTTGAATAAGTGATGTTTTGTCGGAAAAGAGTAGCATGTTTAGATGTGAAAGATCAATAAGTAACGGTAGTGGTGCATGTGTTCAGCAGCCTGGAGGCGGAGGGCTCGGAGGCGCCGACGCCGCCGCTGGAGCTGCGCCGCCCGCCCTCGGCCAGAGTGCCGCGCCCCGCGCACTCGCCCGCGCCCAACGACCGGCTCATCAGTGAGTTATTATACCTTTACCTTTTTTGTGTCAACATTTAATTTCAATTTCATTCATTAGATGTCCTAATTCACAGAAGTTAGGAATTTAATGTTTACTTCCTTAACTTTTATGGCTTAACTTTTTATTTAGGCCTATTTAACCTACAAGAAAAACATTATCTGAAGCCCGTCCACAAGGCAGACAGGGTCGCATTCTGAAATCTTTATTATTAAACAACACTCTCAAGTGTCAATCAGAACTCAACTCAGTGTGGCTTGGGTCAACTTTTCTCTCTTTTCTACAAACATGATAAGACCCGAGACAAATGTTATTTGAGGTCAAATTTGAGAAAAGTTTCGAGAGACAGTATTGTATATTTGTTAGCTCAGAGTACGAAACGTATAGTAAAATAGATCTTCCTCCATCACCTGCTCTGCCTACCTTAAGGCGTAAGTACGGGCGAATCTTTGGGTCGATCGTTACGTGTACACAACTTCGATTATGGAACCGTGTAGTAACCATGTATATTCTCTCCGCAGTGTACGGCGTGGTAGGCGGTCGCTCGCCGCCGCCGGCGCACGCGGGGCGCGCGGGCCCGGGCGGGTCGGGGGGCGCGGGGGCGGCGGGGGGCCCCTCCGGCCCGCCGCACGCCTCGCAGGTGCCTCGCGAGGCCGACTCTCTGCAGACTCTACTCAGGGTGAGTATCAACTACGTATGCATTACATTACATGGAACCATGGTGGTTTTCATCACTACACAATATTAAGTAAAGTCTCTTCGTGCTGTCTATCCCTATGTATGCTTGTAATTCATAAGGAAGGTTTGTATTGTATAAAGCATATTCGTGCACAAGGAAGATTTGTATTGTATAAAGCATATTCGTGCAAAGTCGAGTCGCTAGTTAGTTTTATTTGGTGTGATTGGTTCAACTTTCAATAAGTATATTTTTTTACGTAGGTAGGTATACAATAATATATTGAAATATAATATTTATATTTTATATTTATAGCAAAATGTTCTTGTCCAACGCCCCATCGCGTTGGGTTTAGGTGATCAGTGCATATTTCATTAGTTAGTTTTCATAGATAGGCAATAGTCCACTCGCTGTGTATTTAAAGGCGTTAAGTGATTTTTTTTCCTTACAATTTTTTATTGGTTTTGTACAACATCATCAACATTTAGATACTGTTATAACACCGTCAACGTAAATAACTCGTTTCATTGCCACGTGGTATCTAGTAAAACAGTGTGACAATGAAGTAAACGAATGGTTATCCCCCGACAGCGCTACCCAGTAATGTGGCAGGGCCTGCTGGCGCTGAAGAACGACTGCGCGGCGGTGCAGATGCACTTCGTGGGGGGCAACCCCGGCGTGGCGGGCGGCACGCTGCCGCGGCACACGGACGGCTCCACGCCGCCGCTCCGCATCGCGCAGCGCATGCGCCTCGAGCACGCGCAGCTCGAACAGGTCCATCGCAAGATGCAGGTACGTCACTCCCCTCCCCTCCCCTCCCACACACACTCCACTACTGTCTTACTACTTAACCTACTATCTAATTTACTTACGTCGTACAAGCGTAAGTCGCTTCAGTATGTGGTAGACAGCGATTCGTTTTGTGTAGACCTTTTTAGCAAAGTCCACCAATCGTAGCTTGCGGTGCTACGACGCGATCGGTCTTAAAATGAATATAAACATAATGAGTGATTGTATCCATAGTGTTTTAATTCCACTAAAATAGATTACTTTTAGTATGACAGTTGGAGTTTAAATTTAGGTCTCCTTTGTGCGGTGTATTGTAAGAAATTTACCAAAACAAATATACATTTAACTCATAATGCGTACAAAAGAACCCTGAGCAATGATCTTCGAAACGTTGCTGGACTCGTCAATATAAACAACTTTTATTTAGTAAAAAAATTCGAAGACCATTGCTCGGCGTCTTTTTACACTCTGTATAGTTCATTATCCTATTATATTAAACACAATTGATTGATATGATCAGAAATATGTGAGGAGTAGTAAAATAGAAGTAATAAATAACACGTCGTCGTCGGCAGCTGGAGAACGAGCACTGCATCCTGCTGGCGCTGCCGTGCGGCCGCGACCACATGGACGTGCTGCAGCAGTCCACTAACCTCACGGCCGGCTTCATCACCTACCTGCAGCGCAAGCAGGCCGCCGGCATCGTCAACGTCGCGCCGCCCGGACATCATCAGGTACGACCCACTCACCACGCACCACGCGCCACTCGCCACGCACTCTCATTCCTCACTCACGTCGTCTTAATCCTTTGTCTTCGTCGGCAACTGTCGTTATTGACGAGAACAATTCTACTCGTACGAGAGAACTCCCTGCGATGAAGTGACCGTTGTCATTGAACACTACCTCACTCGGTAGTTAAATACAATAGTCATTTACTTACCACGTTGACAATTTGCCAGTGATCGTCTTGACCGGTTAGACGAATTTATTAACTCTTATCTATCATAATTTGAGCTGATGCATTGCACCAGAAAGGTGGTTAGGTCTAGACATGTTATTATCCGTTGTTGAAAGATTTCGTATGTTTAACCAGTCTGTAATTTTTGTCATCGTAAGATCATTCTGCAAGTAACGACATCGAAATTATATCCTTTGGCCTACCTACGTTGTAACAGTCACCGTGATGTTTTAATGTACAAATTACAATTGTTAACTCCGTGTTTCGGAGAGTGATAAACAAATAATGTTAATGTGTATTTGTCCCAGGCGATGTATACGGTGCACATCTTCCCGTCGTGCGAGTTCGCGAACGAGAACCTCACTCGCATCGCGCCCGACCTCATGCACCGCGTGCAGGACATCGCGCACCTCCTCATCGTCATCGCCACCGTCTAGACCCCTCTACCGGACTCTACTCTGCTCTACTCTACTCTACTCTGCTCTACACTATCCGGACACGACACACACACACACATACACACAAACACACACACACAGCAACTGACACACACGCCGACTGCAACACAAACCGAGCATTTCTATTGTTAGTCTATATTGTTATTTCGTTCTAAGCGACTAGCCTTTAAAGTAACTTAAACGATGTAAATAATTGATTTAATAACGTAACGAAGATTGATTTATTCGCTAAGAACACTTTATGGTAGGTAAAGTAATTATTACTGGGTCGAGTGAACTTTTGTCTGTAAGCGTAAATGTAAGTATAGGTTTAGTTACAATGTAAAAATGAAGGTAAAATTAATACAGAAAATACACATGGAAATTGAACTGTGATTCTGCCTCGTAGATTTTGCGTCAGTGCGCGTGCGCACTGCGTGATCCGCGTTCATTCTAGTTAGTCGGCTGTCGACTGTGTTTTTCAGATGATTTATCGTTATTAGAGAAAATAACCCTTTATAAACCTCATCGAATGATCGCACGCGTGTTTCGGTATGGTGTGTTAATTTAATTTTATTTTAATGTTAGTTCGCGTATTTGAGCGTAAACCTGCCTATAATAAAGTGTAAATAGTATAAGCATAAGTGAAAGATGTAAGGTTTAGGTTCATATACCTGGCGTAGTGTTATGTTAGTGAGGGCGGGGCGTGTGGCGGGCGCGGTCGGATCTCAGCCAGTACAGTCCGCGCCCGCCCGCGCCCCGCCGCTATCGCCAGTCCGCCCGCCCCGCCCTCGCCCCGCCACGCCCGACCGCTCGGCTCCGCTCGGACGCGACTCGCTCTCCGACCGGTGCCCGTTAAAAAGTAAAGTACAAATATTTTGTGTCGTAATTATCTATATACTATATAGAGAGAGAACGAATAGCAGCACAGTTATATTGCATTATATTCTTTTAAGAAATGTTATTATCGTTGATCGAGAGTAAATTTCCGTCGCAATCAGTTTACGACTTAAGAGAACCACTTAACGAACTCGTCACTTCGTCCATTATAGTTACGACAGAACAGACGTATGCACTATGATGTACATTCTATTTATTATTATGTAACTGGAATCCCTTCAGAAGGGATTTCACTGTAAATAAATAAGTTTTTTTCATTAAATAAACATAGTTAGACGTATTTAGGCTTTATAATTGAAATAATATAACAGTAGATATCTAATGAGAAATTATCGCAGAGGTGTTAAAAATTAACAGCATTGTTATATTGTGTGTGCACGCAATGTGCTCTGCGGCGGGACCGCGCCGGTCGCGCTGCCGACCACATTCATGTGCTCTAAGGGGTTTCTAAATCAAATGCTTTATTTATACGTCTGCTTTTCTCCGAGGCCGTGGGCGGCCATCACACTTTTATTTCTTTGGGTTTTGCGAGTTTAGGAACCCCCTTTTGAGGTCAATTACTAATAGATAACTTAAATAATTTTGATTTACTTTTGAAGGCAACGTTTTTGTTTGGTTCGTTGCTGGCGGTATGATCACAAAGCTAATTCTGATGTGAGAGTGTAATATGGTTTTGTTTATTGTTTGTGAAGTCGCGCGGGCCGCCGTCCGCCGCAATACCTACAGCAGACCGTTAACTTATAAAAATATTGTGATCATAATTATAGTTTTGCTAGGATCTAGAACTAATTGTATATTTTGTACATATTGCAAATAGTATTGTATCTCTACTTCCTTTATCCAAAAACCCAGACTCCTGCGTGTTATGTACCTCTTACCTACCAATACTATTAAAAAAATATTACATGATAATGTGTTTTTCATTTATTCAATAACATTTTATGGGAAGTAAAACAAATCAGTTACTTACGTAAAATTTATTGATATATCACCAATCAACAAGAAACCCTAAAATGAATATTACAAGTAACCTACATAACAGATCAATTTAAATTAGGTAGAAACACTTTGACATTGTTTTATAGGCCGAAATGAACAGGGCCGAATCTAGGGAATGGGGATAACATCTAAATCTAAGTACCTACATGCGAAGAGAGGAAAGATGTAAAGAGAGATATTGATGGTATATATTGATAAAGAAGCCGAAATGACTAACCTACGATAAGAAGACTGAACAAACGCCCTCGTCTTATTTGTAACAAGGCTGTTATTGAAATAGTCATATTGAGATCACTAGGTAGGTTCTAAATTGGAAGGGGTTGAGTACAATTCGTTAGCAGCTACAGTCAACATCACCTTTTTACTAAATGCTAAAATTCATCTCAAAACTAAAACACTGGCATCTAGTGTTTCATATTTCTGAAATACGTCTACAATTTATTACTTATTATTGCTAGTTAACAATGCATATAGCAAGTATCTTAACAACCCTGCTTCATCATGAGGTCAGCGAGTTTGAAGATGCGCAGCCAGCTGAAGTTGTCCTGGGGCGTCATGGTCGGTTGCTCTGCCGCGGTGGCAGGCGGCGGTGTCGCCTGCTCGGTGTGGGATGGCGACTTCTTTTCCGCCTTCTGGTTCTCCGGAGACTTGTTAATTGCTGGTGAAGTCATTGTGATCTGAAACAAGACATTTTGTCATTATGAAAACATGACTTACATGAGCTGTTTTCATTCCTACCTTGTTGCCTACGTGTATTGCTTACTTTATTCAACCTTCAAGCATGTCCTGGGGGTAGGCAGAGACAATAAATCCCTACACCTACCGTTTTTGTGAATAAATTGGACGTTTTTACAATTTATATCAATACACATTACGTGTTATTTCAAAAGATTAAGAAGTATATATTGTATTGACTAGGTACCTAAGGAACACTTTCTATTATTGCATTTTTAATCCTTGTGTAGATGATATTTTTTTTATTATGTATGTATATACCTAAAATTATAGCTGTGTTTCTATCATGGCGTCATAAATAAACTCCTATAAAAGCAGGAACGGTAAATGTCACCATAAGTAGGTAAGCAAACATAGCTAGCACACATCGCGCCCTACAATCGCATAATGCCGCCTGACCTAAATCTGTAACACGCGTTTCGTCAACCAACGACCAGCGCGCCAGTTTAACGACTAAAAACGGGGGGAATTCATAAGTTACGAAACACTTCTGTTAGTTAGGTACCTAAGTATATAATTTGTTGAAGTGCTGACTATGGAAATACTAATATCAATACCGATTATTAGGGAACTTCGTAGGTTTCCCGGTGGACAAATGTAATAGGTAGAGGTAGATGACAGGCGAGACTTCTTTTTTTATTGAAATACACTTACGTTAAACTAGGAGAAACTAAGCTAAAGTGTCACTGGGCCGGCCATATTAGCCGTAGAACATATGACCGTTGGGGTACACAGGGTACACAGACGATTGGAGACCGCGTCTTGGTAAACTGAGTACCTATAGGGCGCCCTCGGGAAAGGTAGACGGATGTTACGTGCAAGATGGCTGGCAGAAGCTGGCGCGCAATTCACAATGGCGTGCAATTGGAGAGGCCTATTTCAAAAGTATGGGCTGATAATGATGAGGAGAAAGTAAGTGCCAATACGAAGTCAAAAGAATTCAAATATTTCTATAAACATAGGTATTAAATAAGTTAAGAAAATACCTCGAGTTAAGCATACCTACCATACATACCTTTAGTAAAAAATGCATAGGTTCCTTTGTATCAAGTGAGTTAACCTCTGTAATAGTTCCTATTGTACGAAAGGTAACAAGTGTGTAGTGAACCCGGGGTCAAACGCTGCGGGAATGAACCCGTGGTGTTGTAGTGCAGTAACGGGACTGCCGATAGGCTGAGTGCTACCATTTCTAAGAAAAGGCAGCTGGTGCAAGTTACTTTAGTCACGCTAGAGTTGCGGTTGGGGTCAACAATAACAGCTGCTCTTTGAGGAAACTGTTGTTTGTGTAATTATGGTAATTCATAGGTAAGTAGCCAAAAATCTACTTTCATGTCAGACTATATTGTATGTTGCAAACATTCATTATTTTTGTGTGTGAAAACCGAGGTCCATTTCGTTAAAATCCTTTTCAGATCACACAAAATGAGAGAACAATTTGATAAAAAATTTATGTACGAATTAGATTTTGTGAAAGTCACGAAAGAATTGAGTTGAATTGAGTAACTCTAAATAACTATGACAAGATGCATTTTTACGTTAAGTCAGTGCTAAAAAAAATATACCTACTAAGTACTAGGTAGGTGTACTTATTATCCTTCCTATAAACATTTTATTTGCACACAGATTAAAAACTTAAATCATTCTTAAATACCTAGGCGCCTACTTAATCCGTGAAATACCTTACTTATTGTCAAACACTAATTATGTGATGTGGAAAGGTTCTTAGTTTTTAGTCGGAGTAATTTGCAGTGTGACTGTATTGTCACTTCCTGTGGCGCTTACATGTATCTGTCTCCCTACAAAGTTGTAGAAATATCCTATACTATCTATACATAGTAGATTATTTTTTTACGGCCACCGTTAGACCATCACGCATAGATTATGAAAACGCTACCTATCGTCGTGTTCCATTTTGGTTTATCAAACACATGTCTGGCGCAACATGCGCATTGTCCGTCTGCTACGTTTCAATACCTATTTGATATCGATAATGCAGCGCAACCATTACCTACCTATGTAGGCAGATATTTTATTTAGATAGGTAAGTGTACTTATCTCTTACAATTACTATCGAAATTCGTAGGTATCTACAATTTCAGAGATATCTTTATTTTCCTTTGTGGATATTGACCCTATAGGAAATAGTAAGTTGATGAGCCCTTAAAATAATCCCATCTATTAAAGTAGCACCTTATATACCAGGTTTCAATGTGATTTCACCCACGGATATTTTTGTAAGCCACACTCACTTCGACTCGCTAACTAGAAAATTTCCAAATAGATGCATAGGTGTGATTCTGATTAATCATTAAGCAACTAAGGGGCAAAACACACAGAAAAGACGTCAGACGTGGACGCGTAGCGAAGCGAACAATCGTGTCCTCTGCCCGTCCGGAGCGACTTTTTTTCTGTTTGCCGTGGATCGTGACGTTTCTATATATTTTGTATGAAAATGGTTCGACCGAAAGGCCACTCCGTCTTCGATGTTTTCTGTGTGTCTTTCCCCTTATGATGACGTAAGACGTGAATTTGGACATGTGCCAGATTTAGATTTATCGTTGTGATTCGTAGGTCGCTACTCAGGCGGCCCTGACCCGTGTTTGCGATGATGATGTCAAAGCAATAAATGCACACTTTATGAAGTTGTTTGTTTTTTATACAAACTGCCAGTTGGGTAATAAACTAGGTTCTATCATTAAAATGGTCGATTCGTTTGCAGTTTGAATCTATTGCAATCTGTGCCTAGCCTAAAGTTATAAGTAGGTAAGTATAGACCACATAGGTACCGCAGACCGCAGGTGCATATTAAGTATTCAACGAACAAATATTTAACGACCCCCCCTAAATGGATTGATGTCTTGCCGAAAATGTTACACAAGACAATATTGTGAAGAAATTTTCCTCCTCCAACTTTGACAGAAGAGTAAGCGTGCATATTGATTGATAGGTAGAATATGTACCTAAATAGATTCTTGCACTGTCTTTAGTACGAATAAAAAGTACCTACCCATATATCAACTTATACTAGATGTTAAGTACTTTTGGTCTAGGAATAACTATATAGTTTGTCAGACCTCAGTAATTGTATTCATAGGACGGCAAGTGATTAAAGATCGTGACAGCACAGTGAGGTAATAATATTATGACATAATCAATACATACCTAGTATTAAACAAAGTTGCTTCCCTATACATATATTATCTAGATCTTTAAAACTACGCAACGGATTTTTATTCGGTTTTCTTTATTAGATAGCACTCTATATAGGAAGGGAATTCACTCTCGAGGAATGTTTATATTTATAACACATTCATACAATAGCAGGTAAACACCGTTAATTTTTTTTTAATTACTATGAACAAGCGTTTGACCTGGTGGTCAGGATGGTTCCTGCCTGATGTTAAGCAGCGATGTGGTCCACGATGGAGCACACTTGTTCATTAGGTACCTATTCACCCGCGACTTGAAGACCTTCAGACTGGCATATATTGGCAAATCAACAATTATCAATTATACATAATGAAATAATGTGTAATTTAAATAATGTTTGTGTGTTAACCTTTGTGTAATTTGAACTTTGGCTAACCAACGATCGAGAAATTACGCACCTACCTCTAACTTTCTAAATCACGGTACTTTTCGTGTTTACCTAGGTAAACGTACGTAGGTATCTAGATACAAAGGTACGTGACTTGTATACAAATATTTTGGTTTATAGGTCTAAACAAATAAAATAGCTTAACTACATCGACAACAGCCTGAAATGCAGTCTAAAGTGGTCTCCAATTCATTATTGATTTCTTGTTTTTGAGAGAATGATATTTAGTGTTAAACATGTAGCTGTATTTCTTGAGCATACATTGCACAAATGCTAGAACTATCTGACTTTACAGAATCTTTCATGAACCTAATCTCAAAATTTCAATTTTGACTATATTTAAGCTAAAATTAGTTTTATTTGCGAAGTGTTAAAGTTTACTTTACAAGAACCCAATCCATTCTACGACGCAGACAGTAGTGTCACCCAATGGGTGCAGTGCGGGTGACCGTCCTGTTTCAGTCTGCCAGAGGATGACCCAGTTTCCCGGAACGCTGTTAGCGGACCGTCAGCATAACTATAGATATGTATGACAATGGATTTGTATGTTAGTTTGTGTGTTCATACTTATTGTTTAACAAAAACACTAGTAACAAAATGCATTGTTACACACATATTAAATTAGTTAGGTTAATGTAACTACTGTGCCTACTTTTCTTTGTTATTATTGTTTGTATTTGTATATGCATAATGTATTTAACATAAACGTTAGGATTGTTATCTAAATAGGTACTGTGGGTTTTTCGACTAGTTGTACCCCGGTGGTGTTTTACACACACAACTTTACCCTCGGACGCATAGTTCATCCCGTTTTCATGGGAAATTCAACAACAGGAACGATAAAATATTACCTATGTTGTATTCTGTTCAGTTTGTTAGAGATCAATACAGTTCATTAATTTTTGCGTGAAGGAGGAACAATACATTTAAACATCCATCCAAAATTTCGCGTTTATAATATTTGTAGGAAGGTAGATAATAGAATTGATGTCAATTGGCTAAATACTAATGAGTATTTTCTGTCCAATATTTGGTAGGTGCTATGGTAAAAAATGCGTATTCTTAAACTTTTATTACTCACTTATTATCAGTCTCAGGCGTTGCAAATTAATATTATATTAACTCAAATCCAAATATTTATATTTCACACCACAATTGTTTATGTCAGAGTTTGTCGTTTATGTTCGCAAGTTTTTTTTTCAATACACGTATGATTAAATATGTTTCGTTTTACCACACGTGTTGCCTCCACGACAGCTCGCGACAATATGCGGTGCACTGATATACTATAACTAGAGGCGCGTGCGCAGACGCCGTGTTACGGTATGACGTAGATTTTTAATTATACCTGTAGTGTTCCTACAAAATATGAAGTAACGTTTTTAATTTGATTGAAAACGTTATTATACAACCAAATTACTAAACCGCAGTTTATAAACGAGGGCTTCCCAAAACTATAGTGACATTGTTATGAAAGAATTGACAGTTTTAAAGAATTGTATCTCGGTGCAGGATCTTTTGGTTAAAAAGTTTGACATCTTATTTAAGCCGATTGAGTATTATTTTCATAGGTATGGCTCTATACATATGATTACAATACAAGCATAAAAACAAATTAAGAAAGAAGAAATAAGGGAATAGCGAGAAATGGCGAATTTTCTTTGCCGTTTTCCCGATAGATTTTCGGGTTAAGACTGTTATTACTGTCAAATTTTGTTTGGAAAGTATGACGGTAATGACAGTTCTAAGCCCGAAAATCTGTCAGAAAAACGTCAAAGAAAACGTCATTGAGTATTCCCCATTCACGCGTCAGAAGATCCATAGCGCATTGAGAGTAGATAGAGATGTTTGTTTGACCTTAATTTAGTGGCGGCGGCGGTTTTTATCAGCTAAATTTAAAATTGTGTCTGTTTTAAGATTTTATACATAGAGAACGAACATTTTGTATGGGCAGCGACATTTCATCCAGCCATTGTTCCCGAGTTGTGCAAACAAAAGGTAGAGCTAGGTAGTACAATATTTGTCGTTGCGTTTATACAATGGAAGGTACAGTTTCATGACACTTTTATATTCACATTGTTTTATTTAAACAGTCGGTATAACTCGCACACCAAGATGTGTGTAAACCATAAACCGGCTCTGCGTTGAAAATAAAACGCTTGAGTGTGTTTTGTTATTTATTACACGGCACCTTTAAACAGACGTATGTTGCAAATCCCAACTGACTGTACGTAACGTACCTATGGTAAATATTCCTTATTATAACCCGGGGTCATTGTAAAAAGTTTTAAAAGTTAACTTAGTTGCGGTATGTATATCTATTGTTTTTCGTACTTTGCGGATATTTATAAAGAGTATGTTACATTAACACGGTTCTATCTTTATGAGTACCGCGGATAGAACCCACACCAATTCTTCATTAGCTATACTCAATACTCAGTAAGTTTACTTCTGTGTAAGTAGAAAAGGCTTCTTCCCAAAGTCAAGCTATGACTCTTTCCTCTCTAACGTTTTTCCCGCATTCAATACACAAGTCCGTGGTTGGCATTTCAGTTGATTTTCCACGAATCCGTTTTTTTGGAGTACCTGGATATAATACTTACATTGTCAAAAAAATACAGTTTACTATTTCTTATCTAGAGATTAAACAGTCGAAAATACTGAAAAGTAAAATTTTTTTTTAAAATTAACATAGTACCTTTAGGGTTTGCATTAAAAAATGTATTATCAAAATTGAAAAAAATATGCATAAGAATAGATACGCGCTTTTCGACTGTTTAATTCAAATAGAAGAGTGGTTGAACCGTTCTGTAGGTAGGTATAGGATGGTTTATCGCATCGACCTAACCGTTTAGCCAGGTCATTGACTCCGGGGAAATGTAGCCCGAACCTTTCGGATAATCCTTCTTTCGAGTAAGAATTTTAACATGAATCCTTACCTCAAACTATAATACTGTGACGGTACTAAAAATGTACCTTTGTCTATTCCGCTATACTATGTGTATGTAAGGTACCTACTTATAAAAAAAAAACTCGAGTACGTTCTGTGCCTTCCTGTATAGTTGTTATGTTTTTTGTTTGTACACTGTTTTTTTGTTGACAGGTATTCTACAAAGAAAATATTCCTTCTATAATGACACCATTTGTAAAACTATAATTACATTACGACTATAAATTGTACAAGTAAACAGAACCCGCTTTAAAGCTACCTACCTAGTACAAAATCCAGTTACGTAAATGAAAAATGTTACGTTTTAGCGGCATTACAAATTCTCTCTCATAATCTGTCTTTAAACGCCTTCCAAACTTTGTTAAGGACTTACCTCTTGTTCCTTTTTCCGGTGCGGCTGTTTGACTTGAAATTTGTTGTGAAGTTTGTGAAGGAAAGGAGATATTTAGCACAGAACAGGAAGGAAATCGGTGTTTGATAAGACAGTTGTTTGTACGGGGTGTACGTACGCGGTAGGGCGGGCGCGCGCAGTGCCGCGCCGGCCGCCCGCCCGCCCTCGCTCGCCCCCTCTTGCCGCCCGACACGAACTTCTCCGCATACATTAACTAGATACACATATAAGTAGGTAGGTGTCATGTAACTCATCGTGATAATTAGGGTTCTATTGTTTAAAATACAAACATTTTACGAACGTTTAAAACTTCTGTGCGAACTTGGAGTTTTATTAAACTTAATGATAGAAAAATAAATCGTATTAAGTACTTGTCCAATTACCGGCATTCTCTTTATCTATATTACGAATTCTCTTTTATCTACGAAGGACCTAAGAAAGTGTTAGATATGTGACTTTTGGAAGTATATTTTATTATTTTCACTGTACTTACTTACTTATATATAAGTACTTATTTACAAACTATCTACACTTAAATAGTGGAAATAATTGCGGCATATTATGTATTGATAACACAGCATTCACTTCAACAAAAGAAAAAATAAATACTTAAGTACTTATTCAAGTAGGTGACCTATTCGTTAAAATTATAATTTCTTTTATAGTTAATATTTTTAATCCTATTAAAGTAGCGGTTCATTAAATATTTTGTATAGCTACATTGGCTTATCTCTTCGCTCTATCATTCATTCACAATTCACGCATGCGCGTAGTATATCTCGTGTTCTTTTGTCTTTCAATGAGATCGGATCAGCCCACACGGATATATCTACCATTGTTATTGAAGTGAGACTGGGTAATCTGGCTTCCACAGGATCAATCTGATCCTTAAATTGATATTTCCTTGTATTATGTAACTAAGGAGTACATTTCATGCTATACATACATATACGTCACGCCCGTTTCAAAGAGGGGTAGGCAAACATCACGGAACATTAATGTCGTCAACATCAGCCACATGTCGTCCACTGCGGGACGAGGGCCTCCCCAAACGAAACAGTACTTTTTTACTGTAGGAAGGCTTGTGAACAAATAAAAAACCGCATCAAGATCTATTGCCTGAACCTCAGGCAAGGTGGACTGATGATACACGCAAGATGGCTGGCAGAAGCTGGATGTGAGAAGCCGAAAACAGATCACAGTGGCGTGCAATTGGAGAGGCCTATGTCCAGCAGTGGACAAGTATGGGCTGATGATGAGGATGATAAGATCTGTTGCGTAGTTTTAAAGAGCTAAGCATATTACATAGGGACAGATAGTGGGCGGCGACTTTTTTATACTGTCTGTCAGTGATAGCTGAAATTCACGGGCAGAGGGGCCCTTGGATGTAGTGACTGAAAATATTTGGGGGGCTCCTAGGAATAACGTGCCAGTCGTCAATGTCTGAGAAAATTAGATTCAAAGATTCGAAGCGGCTGCAGTTTGGAGGAGAGACGTCGCGTCGGGCGGATGAGTTTAAAGTAGCGAGACCCGCCTGACCCCGTCAGTGGCAGTGGAGTTTTCTTAACGGATTTCTCCACGATAAAAAGTTGTCCTCAAGATGTTTTCCTTTACCATGAGATTACTAACCCTTAATCAAACAAAGACTAGTATATTGCCACTTGACCAACACATACTTTGAACCTTATTGAATGTCTTCACTTGAGTTATCTAAAGATTCCAGAGGAGTTATCAGAGAATAATCACAAAAGGTATGTAACATTACAGGATACACACATACCTATTTCAACATTAAACAATTATTTTTTTATGATAAACATCACCCGGGTTTATGTTATGGAGTCGGTAATTAGAATAACAAACGTCAATACAGTCCAAAATCCATCAAAAAAAGATCTAACCTTCTGATTAAGGGTTAATATTGGGTATTTATACAAATTTACTTATTCATAGTTTTCTTCATTAGCTAAATTTATACAGTAGCTCATACATTATGTCCTCAGTAAGTAACAAACGCACACAATGGCAAGCACAAATGCTTGTTGCAATCAAAGTGAATCAACGCCGAGCTCTATGCATTTGCTCAATAGAGTCAATGCAAACACAATAGAAATCTATTGTCAATTGATTTTGTGGACAATTCAGTAGCTGATGCAACTGACTGGAAGATGTAGTTATTGTAGGTAGGTAGGTAGGTACATACACCTAGCTCGTATGAAAAACATTTTATTTCCAAAGCGGTTTGGGCAGAGGCACTTTGATTGACGCTAAGCAGGAGGCGAGGCCGTTATAGGTGTCACACATCTTGTGGTATCCTGATTTTATCACGATGTCATCCTTCACCATATGACTATTGCGTAGCGTACATAGACTCTGAAAATGAGACCCATTGGTACAGAACGTCACGAACCCACAGTCTTCAAGTTGCAGATCCAATTAGCTACCCTACCTGTAAGCCACTGTTGTAATGTTTTGAATCGATGGTAAAAGGCATAAAAAACTGGAAAACAGTGTAAGTAGGTTTTTTTACAGCGTAGTTACGAACTATATGTCCTATAGAAACAGAAACGAACAGACATTTGTCACAAAAATAACGACAAAAGCGCCAATTACCATTGCCATTACAATTACAAGTACCATTGATTTGTACCATTAATAATAATAACAATGGTTGGTGACACTACTATGTGTATATGTATAGTACCAATGAAAAAAATAGTTTATAGGTATTTTGTCCTTACTCGTTTTTTATATGTATAAAGAAAATTAAACGATTTTTTTAAATAATTCGCCTTCACTCTTTATATTAAACATGTGCCAATGCAGTTGATTTTGATGATATTTTTTACATGTGCAAATGCAGTTGATTTGATGATATTTTTTTAGTAGTGTAGTGAAACCAGTACCATTAATGGTACAAATCTATGGTACTAAAGACACAATAAGTTTTACGACTGCCATGTTTTTTCTTTTTAATTTCCCCTTCAATAAACACTTCATGTATGTAGCTCAGGTAAAATGCATGCCGAGCCGCCGTATTTATCTTCCATGTAGGCAAAATGTAACAAAATGTTGAGCCGAACAGACTGCTCCAGGAAGTAGTGATAAAATTATTTTGGGTTCATTTTAATTATACCGGTGTATGTTGTCAACGGGCTCGTCCATCTGCGTCGAGTGACTCGTGCGCACGACATTTTACTGTTTTTTTCTCTTTCCTTTTAAATTTCAAGCTAAGCATTTCCGACCATGGTACTTACAGATTTCTCTTTTTGCAATACATACTTATGTACGTTTAGAGATGTATGTAAGTACTAACATAGAAAACGCACACTACACTAGAGTTATTTAGTTTGCGTCACTGTGAATCAAATGTTGATGACGGTAAGGAATTTCGGCGAACCGCAATAAAAAAAATGACACTTTGGCATCATTATAGCCAATGTGTTGTTGATATAGATAATAGACAAGTTATTTATTTATTTTAATACTTTATT
>SJJU01070802.1:0-12726 GCA_012932125.1 Conopomorpha cramerella | reverse complement strand
CCGGGGTCATTGTAAAAAGTTTTAAAAGTTAACTTAGTTGCGGTATGTATATCTATTGTTTTTCGTACTTTGCGGATATTTATAAAGAGTATGTTACATTAACACGGTTCTATCTTTATGAGTACCGCGGATAGAACCCACACCAATTCTTCATTAGCTATACTCAATACTCAGTAAGTTTACTTCTGTGTAAGTAGAAAAGGCTTCTTCCCAAAGTCAAGCTATGACTCTTTCCTCTCTAACGTTTTTCCCGCATTCAATACACAAGTCCGTGGTTGGCATTTCAGTTGATTTTCCACGAATCCGTTTTTTTGGAGTACCTGGATATAATACTTACATTGTCAAAAAAATACAGTTTACTATTTCTTATCTAGAGATTAAACAGTCGAAAATACTGAAAAGTAAAATTTTTTTTTAAAATTAACATAGTACCTTTAGGGTTTGCATTAAAAAATGTATTATCAAAATTGAAAAAAATATGCATAAGAATAGATACGCGCTTTTCGACTGTTTAATTCAAATAGAAGAGTGGTTGAACCGTTCTGTAGGTAGGTATAGGATGGTTTATCGCATCGACCTAACCGTTTAGCCAGGTCATTGACTCCGGGGAAATGTAGCCCGAACCTTTCGGATAATCCTTCTTTCGAGTAAGAATTTTAACATGAATCCTTACCTCAAACTATAATACTGTGACGGTACTAAAAATGTACCTTTGTCTATTCCGCTATACTATGTGTATGTAAGGTACCTACTTATAAAAAAAAAACTCGAGTACGTTCTGTGCCTTCCTGTATAGTTGTTATGTTTTTTGTTTGTACACTGTTTTTTTGTTGACAGGTATTCTACAAAGAAAATATTCCTTCTATAATGACACCATTTGTAAAACTATAATTACATTACGACTATAAATTGTACAAGTAAACAGAACCCGCTTTAAAGCTACCTACCTAGTACAAAATCCAGTTACGTAAATGAAAAATGTTACGTTTTAGCGGCATTACAAATTCTCTCTCATAATCTGTCTTTAAACGCCTTCCAAACTTTGTTAAGGACTTACCTCTTGTTCCTTTTTCCGGTGCGGCTGTTTGACTTGAAATTTGTTGTGAAGTTTGTGAAGGAAAGGAGATATTTAGCACAGAACAGGAAGGAAATCGGTGTTTGATAAGACAGTTGTTTGTACGGGGTGTACGTACGCGGTAGGGCGGGCGCGCGCAGTGCCGCGCCGGCCGCCCGCCCGCCCTCGCTCGCCCCCTCTTGCCGCCCGACACGAACTTCTCCGCATACATTAACTAGATACACATATAAGTAGGTAGGTGTCATGTAACTCATCGTGATAATTAGGGTTCTATTGTTTAAAATACAAACATTTTACGAACGTTTAAAACTTCTGTGCGAACTTGGAGTTTTATTAAACTTAATGATAGAAAAATAAATCGTATTAAGTACTTGTCCAATTACCGGCATTCTCTTTATCTATATTACGAATTCTCTTTTATCTACGAAGGACCTAAGAAAGTGTTAGATATGTGACTTTTGGAAGTATATTTTATTATTTTCACTGTACTTACTTACTTATATATAAGTACTTATTTACAAACTATCTACACTTAAATAGTGGAAATAATTGCGGCATATTATGTATTGATAACACAGCATTCACTTCAACAAAAGAAAAAATAAATACTTAAGTACTTATTCAAGTAGGTGACCTATTCGTTAAAATTATAATTTCTTTTATAGTTAATATTTTTAATCCTATTAAAGTAGCGGTTCATTAAATATTTTGTATAGCTACATTGGCTTATCTCTTCGCTCTATCATTCATTCACAATTCACGCATGCGCGTAGTATATCTCGTGTTCTTTTGTCTTTCAATGAGATCGGATCAGCCCACACGGATATATCTACCATTGTTATTGAAGTGAGACTGGGTAATCTGGCTTCCACAGGATCAATCTGATCCTTAAATTGATATTTCCTTGTATTATGTAACTAAGGAGTACATTTCATGCTATACATACATATACGTCACGCCCGTTTCAAAGAGGGGTAGGCAAACATCACGGAACATTAATGTCGTCAACATCAGCCACATGTCGTCCACTGCGGGACGAGGGCCTCCCCAAACGAAACAGTACTTTTTTACTGTAGGAAGGCTTGTGAACAAATAAAAAACCGCATCAAGATCTATTGCCTGAACCTCAGGCAAGGTGGACTGATGATACACGCAAGATGGCTGGCAGAAGCTGGATGTGAGAAGCCGAAAACAGATCACAGTGGCGTGCAATTGGAGAGGCCTATGTCCAGCAGTGGACAAGTATGGGCTGATGATGAGGATGATAAGATCTGTTGCGTAGTTTTAAAGAGCTAAGCATATTACATAGGGACAGATAGTGGGCGGCGACTTTTTTATACTGTCTGTCAGTGATAGCTGAAATTCACGGGCAGAGGGGCCCTTGGATGTAGTGACTGAAAATATTTGGGGGGCTCCTAGGAATAACGTGCCAGTCGTCAATGTCTGAGAAAATTAGATTCAAAGATTCGAAGCGGCTGCAGTTTGGAGGAGAGACGTCGCGTCGGGCGGATGAGTTTAAAGTAGCGAGACCCGCCTGACCCCGTCAGTGGCAGTGGAGTTTTCTTAACGGATTTCTCCACGATAAAAAGTTGTCCTCAAGATGTTTTCCTTTACCATGAGATTACTAACCCTTAATCAAACAAAGACTAGTATATTGCCACTTGACCAACACATACTTTGAACCTTATTGAATGTCTTCACTTGAGTTATCTAAAGATTCCAGAGGAGTTATCAGAGAATAATCACAAAAGGTATGTAACATTACAGGATACACACATACCTATTTCAACATTAAACAATTATTTTTTTATGATAAACATCACCCGGGTTTATGTTATGGAGTCGGTAATTAGAATAACAAACGTCAATACAGTCCAAAATCCATCAAAAAAAGATCTAACCTTCTGATTAAGGGTTAATATTGGGTATTTATACAAATTTACTTATTCATAGTTTTCTTCATTAGCTAAATTTATACAGTAGCTCATACATTATGTCCTCAGTAAGTAACAAACGCACACAATGGCAAGCACAAATGCTTGTTGCAATCAAAGTGAATCAACGCCGAGCTCTATGCATTTGCTCAATAGAGTCAATGCAAACACAATAGAAATCTATTGTCAATTGATTTTGTGGACAATTCAGTAGCTGATGCAACTGACTGGAAGATGTAGTTATTGTAGGTAGGTAGGTAGGTACATACACCTAGCTCGTATGAAAAACATTTTATTTCCAAAGCGGTTTGGGCAGAGGCACTT
Source organism: Conopomorpha cramerella (assembly GCA_012932125.1). Classification (NCBI taxonomy): domain Eukaryota; kingdom Metazoa; phylum Arthropoda; class Insecta; order Lepidoptera; family Gracillariidae; genus Conopomorpha; species Conopomorpha cramerella. The sequence continues at coordinate 9,393 of SJJU01070802.1, read as the reverse complement.
TGATTGACGCTAAGCAGGAGGCGAGGCCGTTATAGGTGTCACACATCTTGTGGTATCCTGATTTTATCACGATGTCATCCTTCACCATATGACTATTGCGTAGCGTACATAGACTCTGAAAATGAGACCCATTGGTACAGAACGTCACGAACCCACAGTCTTCAAGTTGCAGATCCAATTAGCTACCCTACCTGTAAGCCACTGTTGTAATGTTTTGAATCGATGGTAAAAGGCATAAAAAACTGGAAAACAGTGTAAGTAGGTTTTTTTACAGCGTAGTTACGAACTATATGTCCTATAGAAACAGAAACGAACAGACATTTGTCACAAAAATAACGACAAAAGCGCCAATTACCATTGCCATTACAATTACAAGTACCATTGATTTGTACCATTAATAATAATAACAATGGTTGGTGACACTACTATGTGTATATGTATAGTACCAATGAAAAAAATAGTTTATAGGTATTTTGTCCTTACTCGTTTTTTATATGTATAAAGAAAATTAAACGATTTTTTTAAATAATTCGCCTTCACTCTTTATATTAAACATGTGCCAATGCAGTTGATTTTGATGATATTTTTTACATGTGCAAATGCAGTTGATTTGATGATATTTTTTTAGTAGTGTAGTGAAACCAGTACCATTAATGGTACAAATCTATGGTACTAAAGACACAATAAGTTTTACGACTGCCATGTTTTTTCTTTTTAATTTCCCCTTCAATAAACACTTCATGTATGTAGCTCAGGTAAAATGCATGCCGAGCCGCCGTATTTATCTTCCATGTAGGCAAAATGTAACAAAATGTTGAGCCGAACAGACTGCTCCAGGAAGTAGTGATAAAATTATTTTGGGTTCATTTTAATTATACCGGTGTATGTTGTCAACGGGCTCGTCCATCTGCGTCGAGTGACTCGTGCGCACGACATTTTACTGTTTTTTTCTCTTTCCTTTTAAATTTCAAGCTAAGCATTTCCGACCATGGTACTTACAGATTTCTCTTTTTGCAATACATACTTATGTACGTTTAGAGATGTATGTAAGTACTAACATAGAAAACGCACACTACACTAGAGTTATTTAGTTTGCGTCACTGTGAATCAAATGTTGATGACGGTAAGGAATTTCGGCGAACCGCAATAAAAAAAATGACACTTTGGCATCATTATAGCCAATGTGTTGTTGATATAGATAATAGACAAGTTATTTATTTATTTTAATACTTTATTGCACCAACAGTACAATGGGTGGACTTAATACTAAAGTAATGTAACGGCAAATTTATTATTATTATTATTCCCTACCAGTCAACCTCACAACATGGGAGAAACATAGTTAGTTATCAAGTAATGTGTAGTACCATATTATTGTTTCGTATTGTCGTGTCTAAAGTGAAAACGGTCTTTATTTTGTCAATTACTATGACAATTCAATTAGCATTGTAGAGACGGAAAGAAATTAATGAAATTTATGCAATGAAAATTACGTATTGGATATCGTAATGACATTGTAAAAGACAATCATATCATTGTAGCGTTTTATAACAAACTCTATTGAAGGATTTTCTAATAATTTTAAAGAAGGAAGAACGGAATTCAGCCAGTACTAGCACACGATATTTTTTCCACAAAAAAAAACTTCAATATTGGTTTATAAAAGACGAAGTTATGCGGGAACAAACATAAAAAAAGCATATAATACGGTCCAACTAAAAAATATTCTATTTTTAAGTCGCTTAAAAAAGGGATAGTCGGAAATCTCTAGTCATTATAACGTGGAGTTGTAAATATTATGTTTAAAATATATATGTAGGTATGTTGTTTATTATTTTTTAGCGAAATATTTCCATTAAATAATCAGTGCCATCTGTGATTTTTCATGAGAGTTTCTGTTGAATCCTCAACGCGGCACTGTTGGCTGTAGAGGTTGGCGGAAACCGGCTTTTCGAAAACTTGTCCGTCGTAGTTCCTAGGTTACCCAGCAGATGTCCCTACTGGATTTTAACAAAAATATTTATTTTTATATTGGTGCAGGAGGTGGAAGTAGAACTAGTGGACCGGTCAAACCTTGTTCTATCATATTAAATTAGCTACAAATATGGGTATTAGAGTTTAAAACAAAGGAGACTGATCACTTTTGTATGGACGTTGGTACTCAAAAATGTTCACTCATGATATTTAGATATTTCGTAGAGTAAAAATAGTTTGATTTATTCCAGGTATTGAATCCATATATTTTACCTGCATTTATAAATAAATTAATAAATAAACTTGATTACTATAATAGTTAACTGGTATCACTGCAGGGCATGGCAACACTGTAAAAAGTGAGCGCTAGAGATGGACCTATTCGATCTAATCGTATCGTGATCGTATCGGAAAAGTTGAGGTTATTCGAATCTATGTGCTTTGCAATGCCAGACATCGGACTAATGAGACTAAAATGTAGGCACACACTTATAAATCGGTATATTTGTGAGAATAGGTAATTTGAGTCAATACTTAATATAGTACGATTAAAAATCGATTTATTCGATTTTAGCCTTAGCTGTCTGCATTGTCTGTCACTTGCACAGCACTTGCGTCTGTAAATTATCTACCTACCAGACGGTGTTATTGTTGTTATTTTTTGTGTTGTTGGTTGTTTGTTGAATGTAAGAAAGAAAGCATCGTTGTGTTGTTCATCAATCTGTAGCATTTAAAACTTCTCTTTGGTGCTGAAATTAGCTTAGACTTTCAGAACATAACTTTGTCGTGTTGTGGACTGTGATAAATCTAAACGTAGATTCGAGCTTGTTCTCCTCCGTTTAGTATTTACCTGACATTCTGGACTCAATATGGAACAATATAATTATTCGGCTATAGAACTAAGCCCAGAACTTCTTTTGATAGCCGAGGAATGGTGCGACCGAGAGGTATGTTATAGAACTGTTTAACTTTTAAAATATATTGAAATAGATAAACACACATAGCTACACTTACCTACATAATTCTATTATGTAACTAGTTTCATCCCATACTGAACTAGGATTCGATTCTGATTTGGTATGTAAATACAATGCTTGCCCTGGCATGTTGTGGGATCTGTCTATGGGATCTGTAGATTTAGTTTTAGTCAGACTATGAATGAGCTAGCAATTTGTAACTGAAGACCCATATTGACATTCTTAACTCCTTATTATACTAAACATGACCGAAGAGTTCTTGTGAACCTAAGGTTCTGTCCACTCCCTTTTGGGGATTATGGATGTGAGTGTATTTATGTATACTAGTTTGTAACAAGGATATTAATACTGTTGTAGCTATACCTACTAAAAGCCCACTTCCAAAGTATTATTTCTTTTGCAGATAAATGATACTGATCGCCTCTGTCACCAATGCTTTACTCTTATAGCAAGAGAGGCTGGGAACCGAGAACTTCTTGTTTCATCAAATAGACAAGTCGGGCACACACATGTTTGCATTTCTTGTGGTCTATCCATGAGACGGCAAACTGGGAGAGGTACCCACAGATTACAACTTGGAAGTCAGGAGCTGAATTATACATATAGCAATGCAAATATTTCCTCGATTGGTAAGCATTGTACATTGCACAATATATTGGAACAAGCACACCCCTGGTCGTCCAGTGGGTCTTTTTGAAATTAATCAGTACCAGTGATTATGTATAGTCAATATTATGTAGTAATTGTGTTAGGGAATAAGTCATAGAAGAGCTTAGGCCATGATATGTAAATAACCCCTGGGGGAGCAAGCAAAGCAAGCTAGCATTGGGTTAAAATGCTCTATAACATTTCTTAATCTGTTTTTTATTACCACAAAGGCACTAAATTGAAGTATTTTCACATTTAAGGTACCTGATGGGTCTATAGCATGTCATCCATGTTGGACCCGAGCCCATGTAGCCCTGCCAAACATTGGAAAGCCAGAGCCCATTGCCGCGGATTTACCTGCTCTAGATCCATTGCTAGAAAACATTCTTCGACCTGCACAGCCACAAGAAGACGTAGACACAGAAGCTCCTACCTCAAGTCTATTGCCCAGCTCTGAGTCAGATTGGGCTGCTGGGTTGATAAATCCTCCAATCAAAGATAACCAAACTATTACTTTGCCAAAATACAAAAGAACTGCAGACTCTCCAAATCATTTTTTTGTGCCAGGATGTCAAAATGTTGAACGTAAAAGGATACCAGCTTATATTAAGAGACCCATATTATCTGTAGTCTCTGCCTACCCCTCTGGGAGACAGGCGTGAAGTGTATGTATGTATTAAGACAGCAGTGTATGTACATATTAAAAGAACAAAAGTTGTATGTTACTGAGAATGCCTGTGTTTGTCAGGAACAATTATCATTGTACAATTGGGAAATGATTGACCAAAATGACTGTGAAAGGATGAATAGGAACTGTCTTGATTTTATTAGTATTAATTCTGACCTACCAGAGTTACATGTTTTCCCTGTAATGCAAATGTCTGACCTTATCTTATTTGGTTTGGGTACATACCAGATAAAAAAGCAAGGTCTTATTATGGGGAGCATATTCAAATTAATGGCTCCTTTTTTATTGAGATTGACACTAGTTCAATGCACATTGAATCACACCAATTGCTTTTAAGGACGAATAAGATCCCGTCATGTGGCTAACAAGCAATATTTTCAATATATATTGCTTAATTTAAATGGTGAAGATTGGCATCACTGGATTGAACAGTATTACTGTACATGCATTATTGGGAAAGGAACAGTAGGAAGGTTGTGCACATGTGATGACAATTGTGTGGTACTTAGGATTGGGGTCGTTTCCATGACATTTTATTACCACCTGCCACATTCTTAGATAGCATTTTTGTACATGAGGAGGATTTTGTACATATTGAACAATAAATACTATTTTCAAAAAATTCTAGGCTTTTTATTTATTTCATGTATTTACATTGTTATGAACAGGCTGTAAAGAAGTCCGTAATATCTTGGAGCCCAAACCAAGTAGGTTCTTCACCATTTCCATCGTTCTTGCTATTAGAAGAGATAAGATCGCAGTAGTCCAAACACACAGTCAAGCAAATCTACCTAGGTAGACTTCATTTCACGTACTGCTAGGTAGGTAGGTAGTTGCAGAGTCTACGTCCCAGTTTCCATCTACTACTGAATTGTGTGGCATTTTTGTCTCAATTTATTTTAAGTATTAAGTAATATTTATCTACTTTTTAAAGAAAAAAATATAATTTCACCAAAGTAAACAACGCTCGATGAACGACCAAGAGCAATACAAACTGACAGATTGATAAAAAATACTGACCAAAATCGCATACAACCTTGGAAACATTTGCTTTACGGCCAAATAATTAATTATCATTTTATTTAAAAATGCAGGTAAATTATAATGTCTAATAAACGGAATTAAAACTTTCATTCTCTAAGCACACGATGATATATGTGTCGACACTGAACTATTTCAAGTACCGCTTTTGATCAGTCTCCTTTTAGTTTGTTTTGTTTTACGAAAAAATTACGCTTTGAGGATTCAGAGCCGTTGACGCTACTGTTGAAAATTCGGATAGTAACAAGAGAGTTTGGGCTAAGTTTTGAAATTTTTTAGTATGGACGAAAAATACGAGAATTGCAACTCAGAGCAGATTAACGTTCAATATACAATTCATATGGGCTACCTGGCTGTGGGCCACCGACATTTTTATGCTGAGTGTAAAAAGGCCCCCGAGCAATGGGTTCTTAGAAACTGTGTTTGGGATAGTTCAGTTTAGTTCTGTATTTTCTATGTGTTTCTGAATATTTAAATGAGTTAATACTGAATTATTGAATGTGTTTCTGAATAATAAATGAGGTTTAGTTCTGAATATGAATGTATTTCTTGAATTATTTAAACGAGTTTAATTCTGAATATTGAATGTGTTTGAAATTAAATAAATGAGTTTAAGTTCTTGAATAATTAATGTGAATCTGAATATTAAATGAGGATAGATACTGAATATTTAATGTGGTTCTGAATGTTAATGAGTTTAGTTTTGAATAATGAATGTGTTCTGAATATTAAATACTATATTCATAATTATCATCATCAATTTTTCCACTGCTGGAACATAGGGCTCTCCAATCGCACGCCACAGGTCTGGTTTTCCGTTCTCGCGTCGAGCTTCTGCCAAAACCATCTCCAGCTCCGTTTTTTTAATGTATTAGTTTACTGAACTGATATTAAAATGCATTTCTTCTGAATATAAATGTGTTAAGTACGAATATTGTAAACCACATCAAAAGTGTCTAGGGTCAAGTACCTACATTTTAGGAAGATTGCAAATCAAGAATATATTTTACAAAAAAAAATTCGCACAGATGGCGCACCTGTTTCGTCGACCTCCGTATATTTTGTAATTAAAATTAATTAAATACGTATTGGGCTTTGCTGATTGTGTTAGACAGTAAATAGCGGAGAAACGTCCATCATCAAGTGGTATCTCGGTGCGGTGCGATCTAAGAGAGAAGAAATGAGGCTGACAAGATCATTACCAATATATCAAGAAAGCAGAGAAACTGTTGTGCTAGCAGTGATTTTATGTGAGTGCCAGTGAACAATCTTCACAGTGTGTTTTCCGGTGGCTTAATTATTGCCATAATAATGTGTTACTGGACAAAATATGTTGTATAGCATCATAACGATAATTATGCATTCAAATAACGAAATAGTGCACATTCCATCAACTAGATGGCACCACTTCCTATGGAGTTATGGAGATCGCAAACTGTATTTTTGCTACTTGGCATCAGATGGCGCTAGTACTATGTAGAGTGATCCATAGACAGTAAAGGAGTGTAGAGTCGGGATACAAGCTGACCTAGAGTCGATGTGGCAGCAATGTAGAGCTGGTGTAGTTCTACTACTCGTCAGAAGAGGTCGCTGAAAGGGTTCTGTTTGAGGTCGGGTGGTGGCGTTTCGTCGGACATATATGTACCTATGCTTTTACGTTTGTGATGTTTTAGACTATTATAATGGACCTGTTTTCAATTTGATGTGATTTTGTTTATTTAATGTTAGTATGTGGTTTTAATTTAATTTAATTATCAATAATAATAATCATTAATTATTTTAGTTTTTTTGTGTTGTGTTTTTGTTAATGTTATTTTAATGATTATTTGAGTCTCTGTTTAAACATATTATGTAATTTTTTTTTTTGTTTTTGTTTTTTTACTTTTGTTTTGAGATTAATTTCAAACATATGTGCTTGTTTGTTTTTTATTTATCATTATTTAATTTTATTTTGGTTTTTGTTGTCGTACTATGGAGCGTTCAGTTTGTCCGCATTGTCCTCAGTCAGGTCGAAGCTATGTGGTTCCTCATGGGCTTAAAATACACATTGGACGCATGCACAGGGGTGAGGTCGTGTCGTCGCAGACAGCGCGAGCAGATGATGCTCCTGGCCCTTTGTCTGGAAGTGCGCCGATGCCAGCAGTGGACTGGAGTAGTATTCCCAACTTTAAAAAGAATATACGCGTACTGAAGCATATTCCAAAGGGAGCCAGATGTGCGGCAGCAGGGAAATTATCTGGTGTTATTGAAAAATGTCTTCAAACCAATAGTTGTGAGGACTGGTATGCACTGTTCACATTTTCATACGTAGCATTGAGTTTGCCCGATAAACAGGATTCACGGTCGCTCACTACTAAGGTGAAGGAAAATGTTGAAAGGACCATGATTATGGAATCTAACTTCAGCCCACGTAGTACTCGTCCTACCCTGCACAGAGTGATTGAGGGAAAAGTTCATGACGGGGATTTGCGGGGGGCAGTAAGGCTGTTAATGTCAGACTCTTCATTGGCCCCGGAAAATGAGGAAACACTGAATGCCTTGCGGGAAAAGCACCCTAATCCTTCGCGACCACTGTCTTTTCCCGACGAACCAAACGCTGCTAACGATGTCCCTTCTATATCTTTGGGTAGCGTTGTGCAAGCGTTGGGTTCTTTTCACAGGGGGTCGGCAGCTGGTTTGGACGGATTGCGGCCGAGCCATTTAATGGAGCTCACATCTATTGCGGCTGGTGATTGTGGCAGACAGCTCCTCGAAACACTAACGAGATTAGTAAACTTTTTGTTAAAAGGGTTATTAAACAGGGAAGTATGTCCGATTTTCTATGGAGCATCACTTTGTGCGTTAGAAAAGAAGGATGGTGGAGTTAGACCGATAGCCGTGGGTAGCGTACTGAGACGCCTTGTTGCTAAGATAGGTTGCGCTATCGTTAAACAAGAGATGGGGGGCTACTTGCGACCACAACAATTGGGGTTCGGGACTCCCCTAGGCTGTGAAGCGGTCATACAGGCGACTCGGGCCTTTGCTGTGGCGGGGGAAGGTACTGGAGACGTGATCCTGAAATTGGACATTAGGAATGCGTTTAACTGCGTTGAAAGAGACACTTTGCTCACAGAGGTTCGGGAACACATACCGATATTATACCCTTTCCTTCATCAGTGTTATTTTTCCAGCAGTAGGCTATTTTACAACGCATCAACACTTTTATCTCAGACCGGAGCCCAGCAAGGAGATCCTTTAGGACCGTTGATATTTAGTTTGGCCATTCACAAGATTATTTCCCAGATCAACACCAAGTTGAACATTTGGTATTTAGATGATGGGACAATAGGTGGGAACCCAGATTTAGTTTTGGTTTGCGTACGCCAGGTTATTGAGAAGTTTAAGGGCATAGGGCTTGTAGTGAACTCGAACAAATGCGAGATTTACTTCTGTGATGGTCCAGCACAACCAGAATTGCAGGCATTTCAGGAGGTCTTGCCGGGGATCGAGGTTTTAAATAAATCAAACTTTATGGTATTAGGCGCACCTATTTTTCCGGAGGCGATACCAATTGCTTTGGAAAGTAAAGTGCAGCATTTACAAAATTCTCGGCGTCATTTGGCAGATTTGTCAGCGCATGTCTCCTTAACGTTGCTTAGGAATTGCTTAGCTTTACCGAAGCTTACGTTTTTTCTCCGTACTTGCCCAGTCTACAGATATAGACATGAGGTTAGTCTATTTGATGACACTTTACGGGTGATTTTGGAGGAAACACTAAATGTTGGAATGAGTGAGAGCCAATGGACGCAGGCGGCTTTGCCGGTTCGACATGGCGGTCTCGGGGTGCGGAGGGTGCAAGACGTGAGTTTGCCAGCTTTTTTGGCATCGTCCCATGGGGTAATGGATCTTGTCACTGACATTCTCCCTGATCAGGGTGACAGTTTCCGTTTGCCTTTGTTGGATGAGGCTCTAGCAGAATGGGTGGCACGTAGCCAGTCTTTGGACTTGCCTGAGCATCCGAGCGTGCAGCGTTGTTGGGACGACATCTTGTCCAAGAATATAATTACCGCTCTTATAGAATCCAGC
>SJJU01070801.1:0-11557 GCA_012932125.1 Conopomorpha cramerella | reverse complement strand
CTTTTGTATGGACGTTGGTACTCAAAAATGTTCACTCATGATATTTAGATATTTCGTAGAGTAAAAATAGTTTGATTTATTCCAGGTATTGAATCCATATATTTTACCTGCATTTATAAATAAATTAATAAATAAACTTGATTACTATAATAGTTAACTGGTATCACTGCAGGGCATGGCAACACTGTAAAAAGTGAGCGCTAGAGATGGACCTATTCGATCGAATCGTATCGGAAAAGTTGAGGCTATTCGAATCTATGTGCTTTGCAATGCCAGACATCGGACTAATGAGACTAAAATGTAGGCACACACTTATAAATGGATATTCTTACATTCGTATAAAACGATTATATTTGTGAGAATAGGTAATTTGAGTCAAATAATACTTAATATAGTACGATTAAAAATCGATTTATTCGATTTTAGCCTTAGCTGTCTGCATTGTCTGTCACTTGCACAGCACTTGCGTCTGTAAATTATCTACCTACCAGACGGTGTTATTGTTGTTATTTTTTGTGTTGTTGGTTGTTTGTTGAATGTAAGAAAGAAAGCATCGTTGTGTTGTTCATCAATCTGTACCATTTAAAACTTCTCTTTGGTGCTGAACTTAGCTTAGACTTTCAGAACATAACTTTGTCGTGTTGTGGACTGTGATAAATCTAAACGTAGATTCGAGCTTGTTCTCCTCCGTTTAGTATTTACCTGACATTCTGGACTCAATATGGAACAATTAATTATTCGGCTATAGAACTAAGCCCAGAACTTCTTTTGATAGCCGAGGAATGGTGCGACCGAGAGGTATGTTATAGAACTGTTTAACTTTTAAAATATTATATTGAAATAGATAAACACACATAGCTACACTTACCTACATAATTCTATTATGTAACTAGTTTCATCCCATACTGAACTAGGATTCGATTCTGATTTGGTATGTAAATACAATGCTTGCCCTGGCATGTTGTGGGATCTGTGGGATCTGTAGATTTAGTTTTAGTCAGGCTATGAATGAGCTAGCAATTTGTAACTGAAGACCCATATTGACATTCTTAACTCCTTATTATACTAAACATGACCGAAGAGTTCTTGTGAACCAAAGGTTCTGTCCACTCCCTTTTGGGGATTATGGATGTGAGTGTATTTATGTGTACTAGTTTGTAACAAGGATATTAATACTGTTGTAGCTATACCTACCTACTAAAAGCCCACTTCCAAAGTATTATTTCTTTTGCAGATAAATGATACTGATCGCCTCTGTCACCAATGCTTTACTCTTATAGCAAGAGAGGCTGGGAACCGAGAACTTCTTGTTTCATCAAATAGACAAGTCGGGCACACACATGTTTGCATTTCTTGTGGTCTATCCATGAGACGGCAAACTGGGAGAGGTACCCACAGATTACAACTTGGAAGTCAGGAGCTGAATTATACATATAGCAATGCAAATATTTCCTCGATTGGTAAGCATTGTACATTGCACAATATATTGGAAGAAGCACACCCCTGGTCGTCCAGTGGGTCTTTTTGAAATTAATCAGTACCAGTGATTATGTATAGTCAATATTATGTAGTAATTGTTTTAGGGAATAAGTCATAGAAGAGCTTAGGCCATGATATGTAAATGACCCCTGGGGGAGCAAGCAAAGCAAGCCAGCATTGGGTTAAAATGCTCTATAACATTTCTTAATCTGTTTTTTATTACCACAAAGGCACTAAATTGAAGTATTTTCACATTTAAGGTACCTGGTGGGTCTATAGCATGTCATCCATGTTGGACCCGAGCCCATGTAGCCCTGCCAAACATTGGAAAGCCAGAGCCCATTGCCGCGGATTTACCTGCTCTAGATCCATTGCTAGAAAACATTCTTCAACCTGCACAGCCACAAGAAGACGTAGACACAGAAGCTCCTACCTCAAGTCTATTGCCCAGCTCTGAGTCAGATTGGGCTGCTGGGTTGATAAATCCTCCAATCGAAGATAACCAAACTATTACTTTGCCAAATACAAAAGAACTGCAGACTCTCCAAATCATTTTTTTGTGCCAGGATGTCAAAATGTTGAACGTAAAAGGATACCAGCTTATATTAAGAGACCCATATTATCTGTAGTCTCTGCCTACCCCTCTGGGAGACAGGCGTGAAGTGTATGTATGTATTAAGACAGCCATATTAAAAGAACAAAAGTTGTATGTTACTGAGAATGCCTGTGTTTGTCAGGAACAATTATCATTGTACAATTGGGAAATGATTGACCAAAATGACTGTGAAAGGATGAATAGGAACTGTCTTGATTTTATTAGTATTAATTCTGACCTACCAGAGTTACATGTTTTCCCTGTAATGCAAATGTCTGACCTTATCTTATTTGGTTTGGGTACATACCAGATAAAAAAGCAAGGTCTTATTATGGGAAGCATATTCAAATTAATGGCTCCTTTTTTATTGAGATTGACACTAGTTCAATGCACATTGAATCACACCAATTGCTTTTAAGGACGAAAATAAGATCCTGTCATGTGGCTAACAAGCAATATTTTCAATATATATTGCTTAATTTAAATGGTGAAGATTGGCATCACTGGATTGAACAGTATTACTGTACATGCATTATTGGGAAACGAACTGTAGGAAGGTTGTGCACATGTGATGACAATTGTGTGGTACTTAGGATTGGGGTCGTTTCCATGACATTTTATTACCACCTGCCACATTCTTAGATAGCATTTTTGTACATGAGGAGGATTTTGTACATATTGAACAATAAATACTATTTTCAAAAAATTCTAGGCTTTTTATTTATTGCATGTATTTACATTGTTATGAACAGGCTGTAAAGAAGTCCGTAATATCTTGGAGCCCAAACCAAGTAGGTTCTTCACCATTTCCATCGTTCTTGCTATTAGAAGAGATAAGATCGCAGTAGTCCAAACACACAGTCAAGCAAATCTACCTAGGTAGACTTCATTTCACGTACTGCTAGGTAGGTAGGTAGTTGCAGAGTCTACGTCCCAGTTTCCACCTACTACTGAATTGTGTGGCATTTTTGTCTCAATTTCTTTTAAGTATTAAGTAATATTTATCTACTTTTTAAAGAAAAAAATATAATTTCACCAAAGTAAACAACGCTCGATGAATGACCAAGAGCAATACAAACTGACAGATTGATAAAAATACTGACCAAAATCACATACAACCTTGGAAACATTTGCTTTACGGCCAAATAATTAATTATCATTTTATTTAAAAATGCAGGTAAATTAAAATGTCTAATAAACGGAATTAAAACTTTCATTCTCTAAGCACACAATGATATATGTGTCGACACTGAACTATTTCAAGTACCGCTTTGATCAGTCTTTAGTTTGTTTGTTTACGATAAATACGCTTAGGTTTCAGAGCCGTTGACTACTGTTGAATCGATAGAACAAGAGATTGGGCTAAGTGAAACTTTTTAGTATGACGAAATACTAGCTAATTGCACACTTCAGAGGAGATAACGTTCATATACATTCATCATGGGCTACCTGCTGTGCACGACATATTTTATGCTGAGTGTAAAAAAGCCGAGCAATGTCTTAGAACGTGGTGGGAGACATCAGTTTTTCCTTGTATTTTCTTGTGTTTCTGATATAAATGAGTCTAACTACTTAAATCTGAATAGGTTTCTGAACTAAATGAGTTTATTCTGAATATTGAATGTATTTCTTGAATATTAACGAGTTTAATTCTGAATATTGTAATGTGTTGAAATAATTATAAAATGAGTTATAGTCTCTGAATAATTAATGTAATTCGATATTAAATGACTAATTCTGAATATTTAATTGTCCTGAATGTTTAATGAGTTTAGTTTTTGAATAACGAATGTGTTCTAATATTAATACATTCATAAATCACTCATCAATTTATTCCACGCTGGACATAGGGCTCTCCAATCGCACGCCACAGTCTGTTTCCGATTCTCGCATCGAGCTTCTGCCAACCATCTCCAGCTCCGTTTTACAATTTATTAGTACTGAACTGATATTAAACTGCATTTCTTCGACATATAAATGTGTTAGTACTGAATATTGTAAACACATTCAAAAGTGATCTAGGGATTCACGACCTACATTTCGAAGATGCAATCAAGAAATATATTTTACAAAACATTCGCCACCAGCATGGCGCACTGTTTCGTTCACCTCCGTATATTTTTGTAATTAAAATTAATTAAATACGTATTGGGCTTTGCTGATTGTGTTAGACAGTAAATAGCGGAGAAACGTCCATCATCAAGTGGTATCTCGGTGCGGTGCGATCTAAGAGAGAAGAAATGAGGCTGACAAGATCATTACCAATATATCAAGAAAGCAGAGAAACTGTTGTGCTAGCAGTGATTTTATGTGAGTGCCAGTGAACAATCTTCACAGTGTGTTTTCCGGTGGCTTAATTATTGCCATAATAATGTGTTACTGGACAAAATATGTTGTATAGCATCATAACGATAATTATGCATTCAAATAACGAAATAGTGCACATTCCATCAACTAGATGGCACCACTTCCTATGGAGTTATGGAGATCGCAAACTGTATTTTTGCTACTTGGCATCAGATGGCGCTAGTACTATGTAGAGTGATCCATAGACAGTAAAGGAGTGTAGAGTCGGGATACAAGCTGACCTAGAGTCGATGTGGCAGCAATGTAGAGCTGGTGTAGTTCTACTACTCGTCAGAAGAGGTCGCTGAAAGGGTTCTGTTTGAGGTCGGGTGGTGGCGTTTCGTCGGACATATATGTACCTATGCTTTTACGTTTGTGATGTTTTAGACTATTATAATGGACCTGTTTTCAATTTGATGTGATTTTGTTTATTTAATGTTAGTATGTGGTTTTAATTTAATTTAATTATCAATAATAATAATCATTAATTATTTTAGTTTTTTTGTGTTGTGTTTTTGTTAATGTTATTTTAATGATTATTTGAGTCTCTGTTTAAACATATTATGTAATTTTTTTTTTTGTTTTTGTTTTTTTACTTTTGTTTTGAGATTAATTTCAAACATATGTGCTTGTTTGTTTTTTATTTATCATTATTTAATTTTATTTTGGTTTTTGTTGTCGTACTATGGAGCGTTCAGTTTGTCCGCATTGTCCTCAGTCAGGTCGAAGCTATGTGGTTCCTCATGGGCTTAAAATACACATTGGACGCATGCACAGGGGTGAGGTCGTGTCGTCGCAGACAGCGCGAGCAGATGATGCTCCTGGCCCTTTGTCTGGAAGTGCGCCGATGCCAGCAGTGGACTGGAGTAGTATTCCCAACTTTAAAAAGAATATACGCGTACTGAAGCATATTCCAAAGGGAGCCAGATGTGCGGCAGCAGGGAAATTATCTGGTGTTATTGAAAAATGTCTTCAAACCAATAGTTGTGAGGACTGGTATGCACTGTTCACATTTTCATACGTAGCATTGAGTTTGCCCGATAAACAGGATTCACGGTCGCTCACTACTAAGGTGAAGGAAAATGTTGAAAGGACCATGATTATGGAATCTAACTTCAGCCCACGTAGTACTCGTCCTACCCTGCACAGAGTGATTGAGGGAAAAGTTCATGACGGGGATTTGCGGGGGGCAGTAAGGCTGTTAATGTCAGACTCTTCATTGGCCCCGGAAAATGAGGAAACACTGAATGCCTTGCGGGAAAAGCACCCTAATCCTTCGCGACCACTGTCTTTTCCCGACGAACCAAACGCTGCTAACGATGTCCCTTCTATATCTTTGGGTAGCGTTGTGCAAGCGTTGGGTTCTTTTCACAGGGGGTCGGCAGCTGGTTTGGACGGATTGCGGCCGAGCCATTTAATGGAGCTCACATCTATTGCGGCTGGTGATTGTGGCAGACAGCTCCTCGAAACACTAACGAGATTAGTAAACTTTTTGTTAAAAGGGTTATTAAACAGGGAAGTATGTCCGATTTTCTATGGAGCATCACTTTGTGCGTTAGAAAAGAAGGATGGTGGAGTTAGACCGATAGCCGTGGGTAGCGTACTGAGACGCCTTGTTGCTAAGATAGGTTGCGCTATCGTTAAACAAGAGATGGGGGGCTACTTGCGACCACAACAATTGGGGTTCGGGACTCCCCTAGGCTGTGAAGCGGTCATACAGGCGACTCGGGCCTTTGCTGTGGCGGGGGAAGGTACTGGAGACGTGATCCTGAAATTGGACATTAGGAATGCGTTTAACTGCGTTGAAAGAGACACTTTGCTCACAGAGGTTCGGGAACACATACCGATATTATACCCTTTCCTTCATCAGTGTTATTTTTCCAGCAGTAGGCTATTTTACAACGCATCAACACTTTTATCTCAGACCGGAGCCCAGCAAGGAGATCCTTTAGGACCGTTGATATTTAGTTTGGCCATTCACAAGATTATTTCCCAAATCAACACCAAGTTGAACATTTGGTATTTAGATGATGGGACAATAGGTGGGAACCCAGATTTAGTTTTGGTTTGCGTACGCCAGGTTATTGAGAAGTTTAAGGGCATAGGGCTTGTAGTGAACTCGAACAAATGCGAGATTTACTTCTGTGATGGTCCAGCACAACCAGAATTGCAGGCATTTCAGGAGGTCTTGCCGGGGATCGAGGTTTTAAATAAATCAAACTTTATGGTATTAGGCGCACCTATTTTTCCGGAGGCGATACCAATTGCTTTGGAAAGTAAAGTGCAGCATTTACAAAATTCTCGGCGTCATTTGGCAGATTTGTCAGCGCATGTCTCCTTAACGTTGCTTAGGAATTGCTTAGCTTTACCGAAGCTTACGTTTTTTCTCCGTACTTGCCCAGTCTACAGATATAGACATGAGGTTAGTCTATTTGATGACACTTTACGGGTGATTTTGGAGGAAACACTAAATGTTGGAATGAGTGAGAGCCAATGGACGCAGGCGGCTTTGCCGGTTCGACATGGCGGTCTCGGGGTGCGGAGGGTGCAAGACGTGAGTTTGCCAGCTTTTTTGGCATCGTCCCATGGGGTAATGGATCTTGTCACTGACATTCTCCCTGATCAGGGTGACAGTTTCCGTTTGCCTTTGTTGGATGAGGCTCTAGCAGAATGGGTGGCACGTAGCCAGTCTTTGGACTTGCCTGAGCATCCGAGCGTGCAGCGTTGTTGGGACGACATCTTGTCCAAGAATATAATTACCGCTCTTATAGAATCCAGCGAGGGTGTGGAGCGAGCGAGGCTTAAGGCGGCCACTAGACCTGAGTCCGGGGCCTGGTTGCACGCTCTGCCTTCTCCTCAGCTCGGTACGTTTTTGGATGATGATTCGTTGAGGATTGCAGTGGCATTAAGACTCGGTTCGGACGTATGTGAGCCTCACCGTTGTTTTTGTGGGGTACAGGTCGGTGCCAACGGTCACCATGGATTGAGTTGTTTGCGTTGTGTGGGTCGTTTTCCTCGTCATCATGCGCTAAATGACGTTATCCGCAGGGCGCTTGTGCAGGCAAACATCCCATGCGTTTTGGAGCCTGCTGGATTGTGCCGCACTGATGGTAAAAGACCGGATGGACTGACTCTTGTCCCGTGGGAGAAGGGTAAGTGCCTTCTATGGGATGCAACATGTGTTGGGACTTTTTCCGCGTCTCACATGCCGTCCACAGTGAAAACTGCTGGTTCGGCAGCTGAGGCAGCTGCAAGACAGAAACACCTCAAGTACGCTGAGCTAAAGAGACGTTACTTGTTCGTGCCTTTGGCTTTCGAAACAAGTGGTGTTTGGGGTGCGGAGGCTATTTCTTTTATTGCTGCAATTGGGAAGAGGTTGAGGGATCGCGGTCATGACAGAAAGGCTGGAACATATTTGACCCAGAGGCTGTCGATAGCAATCCAACGGGGTAACGCAGCAAGTGTATTAGGAGCGTTTGAACCCAGTAGTAGACTATAGTGGTAGGTTAGTTGTAATTTATAAATGACGAAACATGCTGTGGATGCCTTATCTGTTTAGATGCATAAGTATTTTGACGAAACATGTGGTGGATACTGTTTGTAATTTATATTTGATTATTTCTTTTTTATATAAATTTATCCCGATTGGTAT
This sequence comes from Conopomorpha cramerella, assembly GCA_012932125.1. Lineage (NCBI taxonomy): Eukaryota > Metazoa > Arthropoda > Insecta > Lepidoptera > Gracillariidae > Conopomorpha > Conopomorpha cramerella. Next base: position 3,485 of record SJJU01070801.1, on the reverse strand, counting down.
TGTAAATGTATGATATGTACAATTATGGCACATAAATATAAATTTTATATAGTAAAAAAAATTTTTATATTATAGATAATTATTTTAAAGAAAAAAAGGACCGACATCATCCAATAGCGGGACTTACTAATACAGGCTTTTTGCTTACAAGCAGGCCCCCAAACCTATTTAAATATGTTTTTACCTTGTTAATGAACGCCCTTACGCGTATAACAAATTTGTACAATAAATCATTTCTAAACTTTGATATCTTGGCATCAACCCCTTTTAAATCACAGATAATGAAACTCGTTTGGTCTAATATTTATCCCTGAATAGTAGTATGTGATTATGCATATTATATTATATATTTTATCTATTTATGGATGTATATATCGATAGGTATTAATATGTATTTAATTATTTATTATTATGTGTTATATGTGTATGTTTATTAGTTACTGTCGTATCTTTGCTCCAAATCCTGATCCTGCCTTAAATTGTTGCCTGTTTTGTTTTAATATATAATTTGAAACAGTTTATGTAATTAGCGGTTCATGGTGTTGACAATACATATACTCAAATTGCTATTTAGTTTATAGTTTTTCTCAAGTTTTATTTATTTGTATTGTTGTTTGTGAATCCAAATAAAATACAATAAAAATAAAAATAAATAATCCTTTTGTATTTTAATACCAGACGTCCCTACGATTTTTAAAGTTCCTCTCTATTTACCTGGTCTGAAATCATTACACCCTGATATCCTTCTTCCATATCAAATACCACCACCACCTTTGAAATATCTATCTGTTCTTTCTAACAAAGAATCATAAAAAAAATATGACTCCAATTGAGTCTTCACGTCACTGGGGTGAATAGGTAATACCTAATGAACAAGTTAGTAATATAATAATAATAGAATTTATTTCTGAACATAGAATTGCATATCTTGTTAGTAGAAATACATTATACATTACAACTTTAAAATATAGGTAGTATGTTAGTGTGAATATATTACAATTTACTTTTATTGAATGTTTCCCATCACAACCCCCACCCAATGACATACAAATGGAGAGTCGTGGCGCTCTGCCAACATCATCAGGAGGCTATTGGAGCTACCCCGCATGTGTTGCAGTAAGGACACAGCTTTCTTACGCATTACTGCGTGGAAACCATCAGTGTGCTCCATCATAGACCACATCGCTGCTAACATCAGCCAGGATGGTGGTGAAACACTTGTTCATAGTGTGTTCCTTCTCCATTTTACATGTTTAAACAAAACATTTTTGTCATACTTACCTCTGTAATGAGTAAGAATGGTCATAAAATCTTGTTTGTTTTAAAATATGATACCAACCGTCTAAGTGACGGCCGGCATGGACTAGTGGTCAGGGCATCTGCCTCTAGGACAACGGTCGCGGGTTCGATTCCCGCCACGGACATAATGCTTTAGTGATGAGCTGAGGCATTTGTTGTGTGCGTTTGGGTGTTTTATTTATTTATGTATGTATTTAAAAGTATTTATGTAAGTGTATCAGTCTCTGGCACCCATAGTACAGGGTATCCTAGTTTGGGGTCAGGTGACCGTGTGTAAAAAAAAAAAAAAAATGTCCAAATATACATACATTTATAAGTGTGACTGACAAACTATAAATGGAAAATGTTTTGGATAAGGTGATATTTATACAATTTATTTTACGTACTGTACTGTAGAACTCTGTATGTTTCCTATACTAAATAAATAAATTTTGTTTCCAGCTTTCCCAATATGCTGACGTGAAATCTGATCGACTCATATCCGTTTGTCGGAGAGTGCTACAACTTGCGAAGCATGAACCTATTCTACTGTCCAAATGGTGAGTAAATTATACAGCTGTGTATAAACATATTACATCTAAAAATGTGGCACTGTTGAAATAACAATCTTATTACTGTTAAAAAAAATAAATAAAAATAAATACACTTCACGCCCTTAATCCCAAAGAGGGGTAGGCAGAGGCACTTGCTAAAGCAAATACCCACGGTTCACCAAGCGTATTTAACCCAACGTGACAGGGGGTGAGCCCATAGCCGTTATAGGGTTCACACACCTTGTGGTGTGCGGGTTTCATCACGATGTTGTCCTTCACCGTACGAGCGTTGCGTTGCGTACATAGGCTCTGAAAAAAGAGTCCCATTGGTATACGTCCAGTAGCCGGACTCGAACCCGGGACCTCCCGGTTACAAGTCAAGGGTCCGACCAACTGGACCACAGACGCTCTAGTCAAGGGTCCGACCAACTGGACCACAGACGCTCCTCACTAACCCCCGGTTAATGAGGAGTAATTGTAAAAATCTGCTTGCATGTTCTGAGGGGTTCAGTTACATAACCCACAGGGGAACTCTTTTGTTTTATTTAATGTTAATATCATTTAGTGCCCTTGAGCTGTTCACCAGTCAGGGATGTATCCGGCCATCAAGCATTTGTTAAATTAGTATTAAGTCATATTTATGTTAAGTATACTTAACAGTAAGCCTTGGCGATTTGAAAAGATGCCAGTTTCTTCCCGGTTCTTCTGGCCAGTAAAAGAAATTAATTCGAACCGGGGGCGATTACTTTTGTTTTAAAGTCATAAATGACGTTCATCAAGCTTTGTGCTATGCTACTGTATATCTGTATGTTATAGCACTTATAATGATGAAAAATAAACGTTTTGACTTTGACTTTGAGTGTATTTGAGGAGTTTAGGATCAAAACGTATTAATTTAGGTGTAACCAAATTTTATGAAAAAAGAGGAAAACTTATACTACTCTTAGGCCCTTTACTCTTATAAACCATAAACAATCCATTCCCTTGTACATATACATGAAATCTATTATTTCTCAAAAAAATAAAAAAAAATAGTACATGGTAGTGAAGTTATATTCTGCCGTGATTTCTAAAAAGGCAGTTTTCTGACATCTCACCGATATTAGGTTATTTAGCTTTATGAGATCAGGAGAAAAAGGCGAGTGTTCCTATCTAATCGGATTTGTCCTATTCCTTCCTGAAATATTATGTTCATGAAAAGCAGTCAAATCATTATCGAGTAATACAATTAATTTACTAAAATGTAAACTGCTTTCGCGATTATCTCGAAAGTGAATATTGTCAGATGACGGCCTTTTTAAAAATCACGGCAGTATACTTATTTGAAAATGTACGAAAATCCTTAGGGGAAGAAAAGTATTAATTTAATACGTTTTGATTCTAACCTCCTCATTTATAAGTTCACAACTTTATTCCTTTACAGCAATCCATCGAACTCATCATGCGTTATCGGTGCACAGTTGTCTCTCCTCGGAGACACCCTGGTCAGGCCGGAGAAGCTCTATTCACCGTACAGAGAAGACCACAGCGTTGGTAAGTATTTTTTTTGTACATGCTACTAGTGGACTCGACAGATGTTGTCCTGGTAATCTACTATATAAAAATAAGTCGGGTTTTCCTCCCTGACGCTATAACTCCAGAACGCACGAACCG
>SJJU01070799.1:0-13079 GCA_012932125.1 Conopomorpha cramerella | reverse complement strand
ATCTCATAAATGCGGACGAGGAGAAAGACGACGATAACTCCGAGAGAAATAAGTTCGTCAACGCCTGGGTCGCTAAATTAGCATGTAAGGAAGAAGGTAATGTCTATAACTCATTTGCATATTCACATTTTAATCTATGGTTAGAAACCAACTCATAGAACACATTTTAAGGACAGTGGTGTAAGCAGAACCTATTTATTATTTTCGACTATAATAATAATATATCAATTTAAGCGAGTGTGTTCGTATTTCGCATACATTTCACAAGATTTTAAAACTTTTACTAGCAAGGAAATCAAGTAGTGTAGTAGTGCTGTATGTATATACGCATCAATCTGACAACTGCACATAAATTTTCCTTTTTATCAACAGATTTATGTTGGATGTTAGAAGAAGTCACTCCAGAACAACAGAGTCTCACGGCAGCGATTATCGACTTTGTTATGATGGAAACGCCCTGTGATATAGATATTCTTAGAAGAGCTTTATATTGCCAGGTAACACAAACCTTAATATCATCACCCTATAGACCGTTGAATTGTACATTTTATTTTATGTTACGAATGCCATAGACTTGCAAATCTCTTGTCTGATATGTGATAGAACGGTCCTACTGGGCAAACATGCACAAGCCAATAAGTTTGGCACAGATCTAATGGGTCAAGGACCTAGTGATTTGGTCAGTTGTTCGTGAAATGCTCTATACCTAATCAACGTACATGTATACGTATCAAATACAAGAAAACGTGCTTGTTTATCGGGTGTAAACATACTGTAAGTCATTGGGATTCAACCTTAAATTATTTATATAACAAACCATGTAATAACTGAATTGATTGCAGGTACAAAGAGCAGAAATACGTAAAAGCGGTTACGAGATTATAAATAATATATTATGTTCCACACAAACGATGTCGGAGAGCGTAAAATATGCCGCTCTGACTGGCATTTCCGGCGCTAACATGTGCGATTCACCACCGCCCGTACAACTTAAACCGACATCACCACTGCTACCTCCCTTGTCCGGTATTGAATCTGTGATACCGTACTCCAAATACATGGTGCTCCAAGAAAGGTCCAAGCTGATAGACTTCATATTGATTGAACTGAAGGCGAGAGTGTACGAAGGTGAACACGACCAGTATACGCTGCCGTCGAAGTCTACCGCTAATGTTGGAGCGTATGCGCTACTTTATAACCCACCACGTGCTAGGTATGTTTTTATTGAGTATTTTGGTTTTGAACTCTACTGCATTGTATTCAGAATTGATGAATTACATAAAAGACAAAAGCTTACCATTACAACAGTGCCTAAGAAGACTAAATTTTGAGAAAATATAGGTTCTCTTAATTGCTATTTTAACAAGCATGAAATGAATAGAGGATAAAAACCTTTGCCTTTTTAACCCTTAATGAAATAAAAAAATCTATTAAAGGGAAGTATAGTCTCACTTGCTTAGTATTTACATTGAACTTTAATGTATTCCTTTACTGCAATTGCCCGGAGGCTCAAATTATTATATGATAACTTTGTAGGTACTTAGTATTGTAACTTTTATCTAACACTATTGGCCAAAATGTACTTAACCATTACCCAATTATTTCATCCTTGTATAAGGTACATTCAGTGGCGGGCCGTGACTTTTTTTTCAGGGTAAGCTGTGTACTTTAGGGAGTTACGTCATTAAAAAAAAACATACCGAAATATGCCGCATCCAGATGATCGGAGTTATTGCGTCGGTAGCTACTTGGATCGGGGATTACTTCCTGTTCGGTTGTTGAGTGACACTCATGAGACCACCTCCAACATCAAGTGAATGATACAATTACAGTAACATATCCATCACGAGATATCAGATGTGGCCTCGAAAGAGGCCGTTTGGGATGTTGCTTTCTTCTTTTTAGAGCACTACACACCTATTTCTACCTACCTATAAATGTGGGCCGAACTACCTACACAAATGCACTGTCTATTTGTATATTAATTCCACACGCCTGTCTTTCTTTACATATTCGTTTATAACGTTTTCGTAAAAAGAAGGGAACGTTTCGCATCAAGTAGCAACCGCTTTTCAATACCAATCATAGATAGGTCAGTCAGTCTGTTTTGTCCCTGGGTGTTTCTTAGGTATGTATGTATACGTTTAAGAGCAGAAAACGCTCGTTCTGCTGATGCGCTGCTGACTGGAATAGTAATTATTAATTTAGCTAAACGTATACTTTCGGGAAAAACTTCCACAAGATCTTTTTCATATTATATACTGTACAAAATCGTACACCGAGTATTGCGAGAATTCTTCGGTGACGTATATACATTTTAATTCGTTTTTAAGTCTGTCTGAGTTAAAATTAAATGAATGGTATGTCTCTAAAAATGATGTTAATAGTTTATCTGGAAAAGTAATTTTGAAATCGGAATAATACTGATTTGAAAGTTTTTAACTCTAATGATTTTAAGCATTCGAAGCGGTTAGTACATTCGCTGAGGATGTTATCAACGATTTCTATAAAAATACGTCTGTAGTAGACTTTCATATCCGAAACGTTCCTCTTCCTCTTTGGTGGGCCGCATTCACGTACTGCGTGACCGTAATAATTATCAAATTTAGACCTAAATTCGCTAATAAAAGACACGAAATCGCTGATTTTTTTTACACAATAGGGTACATCTGTGTATTTATTTTGCATTATGTTATACAGTACATCGGTCTGTGAAAATATTTTATCAAATATTGTCAGATAAAATTGAAAATCAAATGATTTTAAAAATGAAACAAGACCGTGCGCCTGTTGCAAAGTGTCCCCGTCCCAAACATCATCCTCGTTTTCAATTATTGTTTGGAATAAATCTATTAATTCAGGTAACTGTGAATTAATAGTGTGCACAGTTCGAGAATTGTACACCCACCGTGTATCAGCGACGCGCGGAAGTTTTTTTAATTTGGACAAGTGGTTTTTGTAAAATTCTGTACGTTTCGCACTATGTTGAAAAAAATTTGGAATTGTTTTTAATACGTTGAAAAACGTTTTTGTAGCCCTTATACGTTCTGAACTGCGGGAAAGTACAAGGTTTAGAAGATGCGCAGAGCACCAAACATATAATGCAAGCGGGCAAGTTTGTTTTACCATCGCTTGAACGCCGTTGCGATCTGAGGACAAGACGGCAGCGCCGTCATATGTTTGGGCAACCAACTTTGATGTGCATTTTAATTCTTCTAGTACTTTCAAAATAAGCTCAGTCAACGTCGCAGCTCGGCGATCAGAACTAACGTCTATGAATTTAATGAACCTGTCTACAACTTGTGAATTATCAAAATAACGTAGTATGAAAACTAGCTGTTCCCTACCGCTAGCATCGGGTGTTTTGTCTACCATTACAGCAACGAACTCAGTTTTTTCAATTTGATTTGAAATAGACTGAGTCATAACCCGCGCTATGCATTCTATCAAATCGTTTTGTGATATTTTGTTAGAGAGGCCAGAAAATGTACTTGAACTTGTTTCCAAATGATTAGCGAGTACGCCGTCGTACTTCGCAAGGAAGTCTATAAGTTCTAAGTAATGTCCTCGTTTATTTGATGAAAGACTTTCATCGTGTCCTCGAAAGGGTAGCTCCTGTTTTCCCAAATAACAAACTACGTCAATTAATCTCTGAAATATGGATCTATTCATATCTACCTTCGCGTTGTAACGATCTAAATCTACTTTTAGTTGTGAGTTTAACGCCAGATCGACTCTATTTTTCCCAAAAACGCGATATTTCAGTAGTGACGCGATATGTTTTTCCGAAATTGAATGCTTTTTCGCAGCTTTGTGAAAATTATTCAAATCACAATATCCCTTGCCAGTTCAAACGCTTTTATCATTTGTACTGAACAAAATGCAGGGAATACAGTACAACTTATTTGTGTGAACACAGCCAGCCAACCACGAAAATGTTTTATAGAATTGCATTTGAAAATGTCTAACACTATTATTACCTTGTTTTTGCTCCAAATTCAAACTAACGTAAAACAATCCCTTCGAAATTTCGGCCATTACACTGCACTTTTCACTCATATTTAGTCCAAAAAATCGACCCACTATTAACTTTTGTAAACAAACACTTTTACACGCATCACTTTCACACCTAATACTTTCCATTTTTATCTAATTTTATAATTTAACAAAAAAAACGCGGAAGCGAAAATAAAAAAATGCAGACTCCAATAAGAAAGAAAGCAAACTGCCAAATTATGTCAACCCAATGTCAAGTGGCCGGCACCTACGCTCTCACGCACACACACGCATATTTTGATATTTTTCGTAGCATTCTAGCCCTTATTATTCGAAGAATGTATGTAAAAACGCGGGGGAGGCTGCGCTTATCCTGCGGCAAGTTTTCCCCATAGTAACTCCCAAATCCTAGAGCGCGGTAAACGCGAAATGAGACAAATATATAAGAGTGAAAGAGAACTTTGATAAGCTGGCGGTCGTTCAGCTTCTTCGACCTAGACCTAGTACTACGATGCAACGATGCGGCAACGCATACATTTTCTTTCTTTGTCGCGCCAAATTCTATGATTGTTTTGATTGGTTGACGCGAAATTTGTGTTACCTACCGATGGAACGAAGAGGCAACATCGCATGCATTTGTTTTCGTTTACGCGCGGGAGAAAGGATTAATGAGAGATTAATGTTTTGATTGGTTGAGACGGAATTTGTGTTTTCAATATGCATTGTAAAAAAACAAAATGCCGATACTAATTTTGTAGTAGATAGATGAGAATGTAATTTCTCTTAGTAGATACCTACCCATACGAGTAGAGTAGGGATCTAACTACGCTATTTTTAGACATTTTGCCAGGGTATGCAGAGCTTATTTGCTTCTATGGACGGCACGCCACTGGTAACACTTCCCTATTTATTTACTGTCTAAGTCGAGTTACCGTGTTATTATTATGTATTTATTTAGGTACGGGTCTAGTCTAGTAAGTCGAAAAATGTAGAAATAAGCATTTTCTAAAATCTACAATTACTAGGTTTTGAGTTTGGGTGGGCGGCTATCGATCGCCATTCGGAATCATTCAGTCAGTTAGTCAGTGTTGCGTAATGCGTTTTGTTTTGTTTTGATATTTTCCAAAAAATAAACCAAGTGCAACTAACGAGTAGTTATTTATTGAAGTACTATGTAATGACTACTGTGTGAAAATCTGAAACTTTGTGGCCAACAAGATCACACGTCCCACGTGTTAGGTGTTTTGAGTTTTGTCTGAAAAATCAAACTATTATTCGTACAGTGATTGTAGTAGATAAACAAACATGTGTTCGTGGTCAACAACAATGTAATGTGTTCTTCGGAAGTTGAGTTCATAGTTTTGGGCGTGTTATCCGCGCATCCGCGCTATCCTGTCGGTTTCACGGGAACCGCTGATTAAGAATATAGCAACATAGTAACGTCCATCGCTGACACGAGGTTATACGATTATACGAGCCGCCGAATCAGCATAGCGACATAGGCAAAAAGACACCTACCTTAGTATCTTGGCTACCCGACCTAATAATATAGTTATTGCTAGATCTTTGTTGTACACACGACATAGGCTAACGGAGGTCCTGTGTTTTGTCGGTGGGTAGATAGGTAGGTACCTACATTTCGTAAAGACAAGTTACCTATACATCGGTGTCAATCATTGAGGATTACTGGCTTGACCTTGTCGTAAAAGCAAGTGCACGCCACTGATAGCGAGTGGCCTGCCCCGCAACGTGATGTACCGGACGCCGATGACACCACCACGACGGACCGGCACTTTCGCATCACATATCGACCAGTCAACTCCTAATCTAGTAGGCTAATTGTGCGTAATTAATAATTTAAGTAAAAGTAAATTATTGCTAATGGCAACAAATACGGGAAATTTCTATTCTACCAATCACAACATTTGGGCCCAACCACGCCACCTATAACTTTTCAAATCAGCCAATCGCGTGTTTAGAGGAAGTTGGCGGTTGGCGTCGATTCGGTGAAAAGAAAATGGCGACGGTCCGTGGGACAGATCGCGAGTCTTGTGGAGATTTTTGAAGAATATAGGATTGTACAAGAAAGATTGTAAGACCGTATACTTGTAGTACTTGTTAACCCAACGTGAAATGTAATAATAGCATAAGTATTGCTAAATATAGTATTATAATAGAGACAGTGTCTTCCTTTTATTTCAATTCAGAAGCGGGATAAAAGGTATGTCATATTTGAATATTTTTATGACTAAATTATTATAAGATGGGTGAATATCCAGCGTAAATGTAAATGCTCTGCACTATCCTTATATCAGTAGTTAAAAAGATGAAATATAGTTCAATACGGAACAGTTTATAACCTGTGGAAAAATAGTATGTAAATTTTTTTTTTGTTCACCTGGTCAGAGCTACTCTCTGATCGGTGAGCTAAAATTTTCAAAACTTTGCTGGGTCCGGGGTGGTAAGTGAGGGTAACACTTGATCAGGACTACCAGTTGCTAGCACTTTACCCCGGCTGTTATCTTTCGAGTCACAAATTCGTTCGTCCCAAGTTGGGTTAAATCGAAAACATACCGTCCACGCCTACGATTTATTTACCGATATGTACGTATAAAGCTGGATGAACCCAGAATGATCCGCTGTTGTTGTGAGGGTTAAAGCTAATTATGAAACATGGCAATAGTGTTATTTATGACTATGTAGGTAGGTAACCTACTTATTTACGTTTTTGCGAAGTTTACTAGAAATGATCGCGGTAGCAAAGAGGTAACTACCCAAGTAGCATTGCAAGCTGTATAAGAGCTGTATATCAGTTTATTTGAATACTATAAGCTGTACATTTAGGCTGTACAAAAGCTGCATAAGCGCTTATACAGCCCTTATAATTTAAAAAAGGGCCCCAATTATACAGCTTTTCGCGTTATTAGAGCTGTATAGTAGCTGTACAGTAGCTGTACAAGCAATAGATAAGCTGTAAAGTAGCTGTAGTTTGGTGTGAAACGAAACCTTAGCACTACAGATTATCTCTTATAAGTATGACTTAAGAATATACGTTTTAAATAGGTTTTTAAGTAGAATAATAAAGGAATTAAAATATTTTAGTCTATTCGTCTAGATATTTGTGTATTCGTTATTTTGTGATGGCGACTAAAATGACAACTAGCTAAATGAATAATAAAGTGCAGTTAAAACACAGGATCTTGAGACCAGTTATATTACTATTGCTAAGTGCCGATTATTATTTATTGTGAACATTGGTATCTTTTCTGGCGAAATATTTACGCCCCTGCTTAATAATCAACAGAAACAATAAATATATCTATAAAAGTACATAAAGTTAGTGTTTGTTTTTAAGGTTATGTAATTTTTTTTTCTTTTAATATCAATTCTAAGGCTAAAGTCAATTTATTTTAGCTGGTTATTATAATACGACTTTAGTGTTTGTTAATTATTTGCAAGTAGATCTTTAATTATATTTTCCAAAAAAAAATATTCATAGTAAAATGGCGACTGTTTTTAAACAGCCTATAGGATAGTTGGAGAGCATTGTAATCTTAGTAGCTGTTCTATGTAATTAATGGAATCCCTTCTAGAGCTTTTGGATTTATATCAGCTTTGTAATTTAATATTTTTATACTTTTGACTGTATTTCGGCGACTTGGTCAGGAATACAGATAAAAACTGCACTACAGCTGTCATTTATTATTTTAGTTTTATAATAACCTTACAGACAGAAGTTATAACACTATTATACTTATAATAGTGTAAAATTACGCAATAATAATTAGTTTCAAATCGGAGTTGACAAACACTTTTGTACAGCAACAAGTGCCAGGTGATCCTAAAATCCAGCCTCTATGCAGCCTTAATGATATAATAAACTTGGAGCGTCAGACAACTCTTAAAGTTTCATAATGGAGTTAACAGATACGTTTTTACAGCAACAAGTACCAATTGATACTACAATACAGCCTGTATACAGGTTTAAAGATAGAATTTGCTCGAAGTGTAACACAACACTTGAAGTTTTATTGTAGATTTTTTATATTCTGATGTAACACCCCCTGCGTACGCAGATTTCTTTATAATGATTTTATACAGCTTGAGTTTAGGTTAGTTTTCACTGACACTCTTATAAGTCGCTTTAAACATTATAAGTTCTAAATTGGCTGGTATATTGATTTTACAGACACTTAAATGCTACTTGGGTAAGGTTTATCCAGAAATCAAGTACGTTTACATACATAATACATAATGCAATTTGTTATGTGCGTCTGGGTGTTTTATTCATCTATGTATTTAAACATATTTATGCAAGTATATCAGTCTCTGGCACCCATAGTACGGGATATCCTAGTTTGGGGTCGGGTTACAGTGTATAAAGATGTCCCGATATATTTCTTTTATTTTTAATGTTTATCATGTTAAAATATATTTTTTTACGAAGATCGTGTGACCATTTGAGTAACATTTATTTTGACCAAGTGTGATTTTAAGTGTGTCATTAATTGTGAGCAAGTGTTCATTGATTTTGACCAAGTGATTTTGACCAAGTGTGTCAATGAAATTGACCAAGTGTGTCAATGAAATTGGCCAAGTGCGTCAATGAAATTGGCCAAGTGAGTCAATGAAATTGGCCAAGTGTGTCAATGAAATTGGCCAAGTGTGTCAATGAGATTGACCAAGTGTGTCAATGAGATTGGCCAAGTGTGTCAATGAAATTGGCCAAGTGTGTCAATGAAATTGGCCAAGTGTGTCAACGAAATTGACCAAGTGTGTCAATGAAATTGGCCAAGTGTGTCATTGAAATTGACCAAGTGTGTAATTGAAATTGACCAAGTGTGTCAATGAAATTGGCCAAGTGTGTCAACGAAATTGACCAAGTGTGTCAACGAAATTGACCAAGTGTGTCAATGAAATTGGCCAAATGAAATTGACCAAGTGTGTCAATGAAATTGGCCAAGTGTGTCAATGAAATTGACCAAGTGTGTCAATGAAATTGACCAAGTGTGTCATTGATTTTGACCAAGTGTGTCATTGTTTTTGAGTAAGTGTTCATTGACTTTGACCAAGTGCGTCATAGGCTTGAACCATTTAGTGTAACATTTATTTTGACCAAGTGTGTCATTGATTTTGACCAAGTGTGTCGTTGATTATGACCAAGTGTGTCGTTGATTATGACCAAGTGTGTCATTGATTTTGACAAAGTTTGCCAATTGATTTTGACCAAGTGTGTCATTGTTTTTTAGTAAGTGTTCATTGACTTTGACCAAGTGCGTCATAGGCTTGAACCATTTAGTGTAACATTTATTTTGACCAAGTGTGTCATTAATTTTGACCAAGTGTGTCATTCATTTTGACCAGGTGTGCGTCATTAATTTTGACCAAGTGTGTCATTAATTTTGACCAAGTTTGTTATTCATATTGACCAAGTGTGTCATTCATTTTGACCAAGTGTGTCATTCATTTTGAACAAGTGTTTAATTCATTTTGACCAGTGTGTCATTCATTTTGACCAAGTGTGTCATCGTATTCTCATTAATTTTGACCAAGTGTGTCATTAATTTTGACCAAGTTTGTTATTCATATTGACCAAGTGTTTAATTCATTTTGACCAGCTGTGTCATTCATTTTGACCAAGTGTGTCATTCATTTTGACCAAGTGTGTCATCGTATTCTCATTCATTTTGACCAAGTGTGTCATTCATTTTGACCAAGTGTGTCATTCATTTTGAACAAGTGTTTAATTCATTTTGACCAGCTGTGTCATTCATTTTGACCAAGTGTGTCATTCATTTTGACCAAGTGTGTCATCGTATTCTCATTCATTTTGACCAAGTGTGTCATTAATTTTGACCAAGTTTGTTATTCATATTGACCAAGTGTGTCATTCATTTTGACCAAGTGTGTCATTCATTTTGAACAAGTGTTTAATTCATTTTGACCAGCTGTGTCATTCATTTTGACCAAGTGTGTCATCGTATTCTAAGATGGACATGGAGTTTGACGTAGTCTGCTTTGTTAACGAATAATTAAAGTAAAAACCTAACAAACTAAGTGAGTTTTAGCTACGTAGGTAGGTAGCAAACATTAGGCCTCATTGCCTGCAAAGCGCATAGTTGTAATCTGCGTAGTCAATTTGAAAATAACAAATTATTGTTTTTCGAGGTCATAAACTGAAGAGGGCCTTTTGGCCCAAAATGCAGATGTAAATGAAAGGGGAATGCAGCGAAAGACACAGAATGGACTATCGAGGATGACTGACTCCTTGTGAATTTCCGAGGCTGCCGCTGACCGCTGACGAAGGCTGTAAGCAGTCTGCACGACATTATGGAACATCAAGCAAGAAACACCGATGGGAACACCAGATGAGGTACTGAAACTTTTCAACTCTATGCGCGAGGTGCGCAAAGATCACACCAGCAGTATAACAACTACTACATGTAACAACCACCTAAGCACCTTAACGATGTGAACCTATTAACGGACCTGAAAGTTTGAGTAAAAAAAAAAAAAAGGTAGTGAATGTTCATTTATATTTTAAATAATGTAACGAGAAGCAAATTGCATATTTTGCATTGTCGGGATTTGCAAAAATATTGTTCGCGCCTCTACTAACGGCACGAGTGGCAATAAAATCTCTGAAATGAATTTCACAGCCAGCAAAATTACGACTTGTTTCTTGAGGAAATGCTCTTAGCTTTTACATTAAGTGATGGCAAATTAAGATAGTATTTTTACGATAACTTAATTTTATTAAATAACTACGATATATATCTGGTTAAATAATAAGCTGCAGACTGTTATTAGTGTACTGATCTGTGAATGATTTAAAAAGAAAAAAATGGAGGCTTTACGTTGTGACGAACTACAGCAGTTGAATTTCCTAAACTCGGATGTAGGTAACTTATTTTAACAATTACATTTTGTATTTATACGTCACATAGTTAACCATGTATTTCCATTCAAACTGAATAACATTTCAGCTCAGTTGGTTCAGGATGTCTGCTTCTAAATTGAGTTGTACTAAAACATCGCAGTTTACTTCAACTAGCTGACCCGGAAAACATATATGTACAATATTTAATTATTTTTAATTGAACAGTATTTCTCTGCTATTAGAGGCACGTAATGTACCTATGTAGTCCTACATGTAAATCTTCCTCGAGAATCAATCTATTAAAGAAAACCGCATTAAAGTCCGTTGAGTAGCTTTAAAGGTCTAAGCATACAAGCGATACGCGATGGCAGGCGACTTTGTTTTATACTATGAATTGATTTAATGCAAGCAAACCGAATATGCTAGAAGTGGAACAATAAGTAGTAGCAATTTAGTAAATACAACGAAAGACAGCTCATTGACGTGTTTCAAATGCTGTTAAGAAGGTCGTCCATTGTTTAGATGCAGTCATATACAGTCATATTCTTGTAAGTTTCCTCCAACTAATTCTGGAAAGGAGTGCAAAACTATTATTAATAATAGCAACGAAAAAAAAAAGAGAAAGAAAGTAGAATATAGGCCGCTTAGCTCTATTGCTTATAGCTTTTACCTACAATTAGTAAAAACGTATTTTAATGAAAGTTAACAAGACGTTAATCGATTAAAGTTAACGTAATAATTTATTGTAACATTGGCGTGCGATACTAGCGACATCTTAGAATATAGGAACTATCTTGAGTCAGTGTAAATTTTAGGTAAGATAAATACAGAATGTCCGATATTTCTGAGGTTTCAAGCTATGAAACGGAACTTTTAACCGATGACCAAATGCGATCGTGCATTAATTTCTAAGCGAGGAGGAAGGAGTCATTGTACGAATGAAAATATTAGCAATTGTATGGGAAGTTTTAATTACCTAATATTTAACCTGTACCTGTTAATGTGTACCTGTTAATTAATTAATATTTAATTCATTTGTAATAAATTCAGGTACTCAATAAAGTTAACAATAAAATAAACAAGATAAAAAAAAAAACAACTTAACTATTTGAGTACTACCTACTTAGGATTTTGTAGGTCATGTATAACATTTCGTTAAAGTTAGTTATTTTAGTATTATATCTCTAATTGTATGTCATGTATAACGCTCCGTTAAAGTTAATTATTTTAGTATTGTCTCTAATTGTATGTCATGTATAACACTTCGTTAAAGTTATTTATTTTAGTATTGTGTGTCTCTTAACACATTGGCGGACAGTAAAATAGACATAATAGATGTTTTATCGTTATGACGTCTATAAGTGTTTACTGTCCGGCAAAGAGTTAACTAATTTAAACGATAATTACATCATAATTATAGATAATTTCTATCAATAGTCATTGTAACTAGATTATCTAGAATAAATTGTATTCATCTCATTAACTTTTTGAGTTTGTATCACTTAAGACTGTTGACCGAATGTCGTAATGTTAGATCAAAAGATGAATAAACTATTTTATATGTAGAACTAAGTGAATTTCTGAAATAATTCTTATTCTAAAAATTAGTAATGCTTGTGGATACTGTTTTCATAACCTACTAGTTAAATGTTTAGAATACCTGATACATACCTATATTATTTGTCCATTTATTGAACTCGCAAATACTGATTCTATTTATATTTTGTCAATTGATATTAACTATACCTATAATAATATTATTATGTATGATTTTCAATCAAACTTAACAAATCTAAGAATGTATAATGAAGTTATAGATACGTCGTGCACCAGGAGGTTGCCCGAGGTAGGATGGCCGAATGTCGTAATTAATAATTTAAGTAAAGGTAAATTATTGCTAATGGCAACAAATACGGGAAATTTCTATTCTACCAATCACAACATTTGGGCTCAACCACGCCACCTATAACTTTTCAAATGAGCCAATCGCGTGTTTAGAGGAAGTTGGCGGTTGGCGTCGATTGGGTGAAAAGAAATGGCGACGGTCCGTGGGACAGATCGCGAGTCTTGTGGAGATTTTTGAAGAATATTTGGATTGTACAAGAAAGATTGTAAGACCGTATACTTGTAGTACTTGTTAACCCAACGTGAAATGTAATAATAGCATAAGTATTGCTAAATATAGTATTATAACAGAGACAGT
>SJJU01070798.1:0-59908 GCA_012932125.1 Conopomorpha cramerella | reverse complement strand
TTCATTTTGACCAAGTGTGTCATTCATTTTGACCAAGTGCGTCATTCATTTTGACCAAGTGTGTCATTCATTTTGAACAAGTGTTTAATTCATTTTGACCAGCTGTGTCATTCATTTTGACCAAGTGTGTCATTCATTTTGACCAACTGTGTCATTCATTTTGACCAAGTGTGTCATTCATTTTGACCAAGTTTGTTATTCATATTGACCAAGTGTGTCATTCATTTTGACCAAGTGTGTCATTCATTTTGAACAAGTGTTTAATTCATTTTGACCAGCTGTGTCATTCATTTTGACCAAGTGTGTCATCGTATTCTAAGATGGACATGGAGTTTGACGTAGTCTGCTTTGTTAACGAATAATTAAAGTAAAAACCTAACAAACTAAGTGAGTTTTAGCTACGTAGGTAGGTAGCAAACATTAGGCCTCATTGCCTGCAAAGCGCATAGTTGTAATCTGCGTAGTCAATTTGAAAATAACAAATTATTGTTTTTCGAGGTCATAAACTGAAGAGGGCCTTTTGGCCCAAAATGCAGATGTAAATGAAAGGGGAATGCAGCGAAAGACACAGAATGAACTATCGAGGATGACTGACTCCTTGTGAATTTCCGAGGCTGCCGCTGACCGCTGACGAAGGCTGTAAGCAGTCTGCACGACATTATGGAACATCAAGCAAGAAACACCGATGGGAACACCAGATGAGGTACTGAAACTTTTCAACTCTATGCGCGAGGTGCGCAAAGATCACACCAGCAGTATAACAACTACTACATGTAACAACCACCTAAGCACCTTAACGATGTGAACCTATTAACGGACCTGAAAGTTTGAGTGAAAAAAAAAAAAGGTAGTGAATGTTCATTTATATTTTAAATAATGTAACGAGAAGCAAATTGCATATTTTGCATTGTCGGGATTTGCAAAAATATTGTTCGCGCCTCTACTAACGGCACGAGTGGCAATAAAATCTCTGAAATGAATTTCACAGCCAGCAAAATTACGACTTGTTTCTTGAGGAAATGCTCTTAGCTTTTACATTAAGTGATGGCAAATTAAGATAGTATTTTTACGATAACTTAATTTTATTAAATAACTACGATATATATCTGGTTAAATAATCAGCTGCAGACTGTTATTAGTGTACTGACTGACGTGAATGATTTAAAAAGAAAAAAAATGGAGGCTTTACGTTGTGACGAACTACAGCAGTTGAATTTCCTAAACTCGGATGTAGGTAACTTATTTTAACAATTACTTTTTGTATTTATACGTCACATAGTTAACCATGTATTTCCATTCAAACTGAATAACATTTCAGCTCAGTTGGTTCAGGATGTCTGCTTCTAAATTGAGTTGTACTAAAACATCGCAGTTTACTTCAACTAGCTGACCCGGAAAACATATATGTACAATATTTAATTATTTTTAATTGAACAGTATTTCTCTGCTATTAGAGGCACGTAATGTACCTATGTAGTCCTACATGTAAATCTTCCTCGAGAATCAATCTATTAAAGAAAACCGAATTAAAGTCCGTTGAGTAGCTTTAAAGGTCTAAGCATACAAGCGATACGCGATGGCAGGCGACTTTGTTTTATACTATGAATTGATTTAATGCAAGCAAACCGAATATGCTAGAAGTGGAACAATAAGTAGTAGCAATTTAGTAAATACAACGAAAGACAGCTCATTGACGTGTTTCAAATGCTGTTAAGAAGGTCGTCCATTGTTTAGATGCAGTCATATACAGTCATATTCTTGTAAGTTTCCTCCAACTAATTCTGGAAAGGAGTGCAAAACTATTATTAATAATAGCAACGAAAAAAAAAAGAGAAAGAAAGTAGAATATAGGCCGCTTAGCTCTATTGCTTATAGCTTTTACCTACAATTAGTAAAAACGTATTTTAATGAAAGTTAACAAGACGTTAATCGATTAAAGTTAACGTAATAATTTATTGTAACATTGGCGTGCGATACTAGCGACATCTTAGAATATAGGAACTATCTTGAGTCAGTGTAAATTTTAGGTAAGATAAATACAGAATGTCCGATATTTCTGAGGTTTCAAGCTATGAAACGGAACTTTTAACCGATGACCAAATGCGATCGTGCATTAATTTCTAAGCGAGGAGGAAGGAGTCATTGTACGAATGAAAATATTAGCAATTGTATGGGAAGTTTTAATTACCTAATATTTAACCTGTACCTGTTAATGTGTACCTGTTAATTAATTAATATTTAATTCATTTGTAATAAATTCAGGTACTCAATAAAGTTAACAATAAAATAAACAAGATAAAAAAAAAAATCAACTTAACTATTTGAGTACTACCTACTTAGGATTTTGTAGGTCATGTATAACATTTCGTTAAAGTTAGTTATTTTAGTATTATATCTCTAATTGTATGTCATGTATAACGCTCCGTTAAAGTTAATTATTTTAGTATTGTCTCTAATTGTATGTCATGTATAACACTTCGTTAAAGTTATTTATTTTAGTATTGTGTGTCTCTTAACACATTGGCGGACAGTAAAATAGACATAATAGATGTTTTATCGTTATGACGTCTATAAGTGTTTACTGTCCGGCAAAGAGTTAACTAATTTAAACGATAATTACATCATAATTATAGATAATTTCTATCAATAGTCATTGTAACTAGATTATCTAGAATAAATTGTATTCATCTCATTAACTTTTTGAGTTTGTATCACTTAAGACTGTTGACCGAATGTCGTAATGTTAGATCAAAAGATGAATAAACTATTTTATATGTAGAACTAAGTGAATTTCTGAAATAATTCTTATTCTAAAAATTAGTAATGCTTTTGGATACTGTTTTCATAACCTACTAGTTAAATATTTAGAATACCTGATACATACCTATATTATTTGTCCATTTATTGAACTCGCAAATACTGATTCTATTTATATTTTGTCAATTGATATTAACTATACCTATAATAATGTTATTATGTATGATTTTCAATCAAACTTAACAAATCTAAGAATGTATAATGAAGTTATAGATACGTCGTGCACCAGGAGGTTGCCCGAGGTAGGATGGCCGAATGTCGTAATTAAGAATTTAAGTAAAAGTAAATTATTGCTAATGGCAACTAATACGGGAAATTTCTATTCTACCAATCACAACATTTGGGCCCAACCACGCCACCTATAACTTTTCAAATGAGCCAATCGCGTGTTTAGAGGAAGTTGGCGGTTGGCGTCGATTCGGTGAAAAGAAAATGGCGACGGTCCGTGGGACAGATCGCGAGTCTTGTGGAGATTTTTGAAGAATATAGGATTGTACAAGAAAGATTGTAAGACCGTATACTTGTAGTACTTGTTAACCCAACGTGAAATGTAATAATAGCATAAGTATTGCTAAATATAGTATTATAACAGAGACAGTGTCCTCCTTTTTATTTCACTAGTTAATATAACATTGTAGGAGCGTCATTTCTAACAAGTTTCTGATTCACCTTTCTTAGGGACATAATGAACATGCGTTTTTTATTTTTGTTGTACACTAAGTAAAACACTTGCACTAAAAGGATTTACAAGGTTATTGAAGATAAAATGCATATTTCTATACAAATTAGACATTTTTTTTATCACAGTGCGTTTGACCACCATCCTGCCTGACATTCACTTGATTGTTATTAGTATAGAAAGGAAATACATTTTTATACGTAAAAAATAATATAGGTAAAAAAAAATAGGCGAAAATGTAGAGAAATGAAAAAAAAAAACAATTCCCATACAAAATATTGTCCCCGAGTCGAAAAATGTTCCATTTTGTATGAAAGATTTTTTTTTGCTTTTCCCCGCACTGTCGCCATAGTAAAAGTTGTTCATATTGACGAGCCCAACAACGTTTCTAACACCATTGCTCGGGTTCCTTTTATATGCAGTATTTGCCCTTGGTTCTATAAATAGTATAACATGAGAATATTGTTGAATGTGTCTTTGTGAAGAGAATACGTTATACCATAGATTTACCTATTGGATAAACAATCTACATACCTATGATGTACAACATCAAGGGCTGACACGTGCCTAAATAAAACACAAGAAGTTTCAGTACTCGATAATCATTCATGTGTACATACTCCATAACTTTACAGTTTTGAAGTTAAATTGAGCTGGAATCTCATCTTCATTGTGATGTTGTAAGGTTCATTTTCGAACGTAGCTGTTTACGTTAATCTGTTCGCTGTAATATTTGTTGAACAGAGTATTGAGAATTCGACTCTGGCTGTCCCTGAGGTCGTCTGGTCTAGATAGAACATTCACCCCAGTAAGGGCGAAGACGCAGCGTTTTTTTTTCATCAATTCAAAGACTTTATTCATGCAAGAACACCGAATTTCTTTTTATTTGTAACACGAATTAGAAAGAGACCGAAGAAACTGCGGAGATCTAATTCGAAAGTCATAATACCTAGAAAATGAAATTGGAATATCTCTGGCTCGGTATGACATGGTACAAGTGAAATTAAAAAATATTGTACGAATGTTTCGAAATACCCTAATAGTAGTCCTACATCGCCACATTATTTTAGAAAAATATCAATATCAGCTGTATTTCTCCGATGGCAAGACCTAAAAGATAATCGGGATGAGAAAGAGACCGTGGGGCGACAGACAAGATTTTTCCCTAACATACCTAATTGTCACGCTTCATGAGAGTCAGGAGACTTGTCCTACGTGTATCTTCGCGTAGGTTGCACTCATACAGACAGGTTGTGTATAATACGTACTTCTTGTATTGATTATCAAAATATTCGCTCCAAAGCACAAGTGTTGTCTCAACTTCACCTTACTACTGCTATAAGAGACTACAAGACATCAAGGCGTGTAGAATTCTGTTCAACAAAACATTACCTGAACCGGTGAATGTACTCCCACTGACACGCTAGGTCACGTGATGGGAAAACGAGCGAGTCTACATTACGAGTGCCTCTGCCTACCCCCACAGGTCTCAAGTTTACTTGAGCAATAGTTTGAAGTTTTTAGTTTCAAATCCGGCTATCGACGACGTGCATCAATGAGCTGGTCTTTTAGAGACGTAAGAATACTAAGTACTTCACCGTAAAGTCTTTGTAGTAAATATTCACTACAAAACTCTTCGGGTCGAGCACTCTCTTGTACTGTTTGAAGGCGTTAACCGACGTTGGGCTAAATACGTTTAGTGAAATGCGGGCTTTTGTCGACTCGGCTTCGGGGATCAAAAGGGGAAAAATCAAAGCCTCCATTCTAGTTTTTGTATGATTTTGATACTTACCTTTAGAGACAGACATTTGTCTCTTTTCTTAGTCGTGTGGTGATGGCGAATAGATTACATGTTTCACCACCCCAGCCCAAATTTTGCCGCTGTGGGGGTCGTAAGAGGCGACCGGGGGAACTCGCCAGAGGTAGAGCAGTAGCGCTCTTTGTTGAGTTAAACCACAACACATCTGATATAAAAAACCCGTCTGCCAAAAATTGTCATTTACTCCCAAATGCAAATGACCATCATGGTCATCATTGGGGGCAGCCCACTTCCAGCAGTGGACGTCATGGTTGATGGTCATGACGATGATGATTTGTCTCTTCTGACACTTGCCATTACAGTGAGACAGAGGATACAATTTACCTGAGTCGGGATTGGTTAATGTAAGGAATAAGAGCCAAAGGGCTGTGCGTGTATTGTTGTAAAATTACTTACTGAAGTCGATGAGAAGCCGTCCATATCCCTGCCGCTGGTACGGCGGTAGCGTCAGTATACAGGATACGTTGTAGTTCAAGAATGAGTTCTTTTCCTGTTGACAAAGAAATAATGTGAGAAACATTATCATTAACTAAAGTTTATGTTTCAACTAGATCCGTAAAACTCAAACTGATACTACATACTATTAATATACATAATAGCGAGCTAGTCACTTAGGGCACTTGCAGGGGCACTTGGTAAGCCAATGCCCACAGTTCACAAGGCGCATTTAAACCAACCTGTCATTGGTTTCGCACATGATTTCCCATCACGATATTTTCCTTCGCCTTATAAGCGCTGTGTAGCGTACATAGGTTCTGAAGAAGAGACCCATTGAAACACGCTCTGTGTAGCCGGTCTCGAAACCCACAACCTCCCGATTGAATACATAGTAAAAATAACAAATGATTAATCAGTAAAAGCACGGTTATATATAAACACAGAACACAAAATTAAGCTCAAGATAGTGCGGTGACTCAGGTCTCACGAGCTTATTCCCTGGTTAGGTCAGTGCAGTTTGCTCCGGCTATCATTGTCGTACCCTTTTTCTAAGACCTCTTTACTATAAAAAAATATATACAACTAGCTCCATATTTAAATAATTTTTAGAAAAAAAGAAGAAACAGTTTTACGTTTGTCAGCCAGTATCAATGAAAATGTGTAGTAAAGAGTTTCTAAATACTATTGGCGTATCCATTTGTACAACGGTTCATGACAGTGTCATTGTTCGCATCATAAGTTCGACTGAATGTGACTCATTCGAAAACATTTGCACGCTACAGTCAATAGACATGATGATAACATTATATTTCTACGACAAAAAAACTATTCAATACACAGTTTTTAGCATAATAATAGAATTAGTAGATTGTATTCTGAAACTCTTAAGCGCAGATTTCTGCTCCAGTATAGTTTGTCTCGCTTTAATATTGTTTGTGGAAAAGAGACAAACGATGCTCAAGCGACACTTGAGTACGTACTGGATATTGTTACAGAATACGGGGCATAGTCTGCCATTTGCAGTTGTAGAAGCAATGTGTAACATTTATTCAGCAGTAGGTATATACAGCTGTCGTATTTATAACAACATCAAATCCCTGAAATAAAATAATATTTTTTATGTACTATGTGTTGTGATGTTAACCTCGGTTGATAACGTTCCCGTTTAGGGAGTTTTGGGCTAAAATACAGCCGACGTTGCATTCCCGGCTTATATCTTGTGATGCGTGAAATAGTAACAAATACTCGTACAAACTTTCGCATTTATAATACCAAGTAGGATAACTGCTAAACTGCTTTGGCTATTACGCTGGCAGTTCAGGCCACCTAAATCAGAGTGCTAAATTAAAAGCCAAACTACGGCTTACGCGCAAGGGCACATAGATACATCGAACCGACCTCCCCGCAACCTTTCAATGTCACTTTTCCCATTTAATTAGGCCAAGAAGAGTGTAATATCACAGTCAGTTGGCCGCTGTGCGAAAAGTAGACATATCTTGTTGGTCAAGGCGATACGTGTGTGGATATTTTCAGTGTTTGCGAAAGCGTTCGCGTGTTTCAGGCACATTGCGTCGCGAGAGTACCTAGTGGAGACAGACGGCCGTCGACCCCGGGAGATGCGCGGATCGCGGCGACTACTCTCCGAACATCTCTGATACATGATGCGTGCGATTTGTAATCGTTTTCAATTTTTAATAGTACATGTTACAGCTTTGTAGCCAGACAAATGGTGGCTTATAATACGGACCCAATGGCCTCGTTAAAAATTTTGAAGGGGTTGTTATTGTTGTTTTAGTCTCGTTATGTACCAATAAACTAGCTTTCCGCCCGCGGCTTCGCCTGCGTGGACTTCGGTGATATTGCGGTATAAAGGAATATTTTTGTTTTCCCTCGGGAATATCAATTTTTTCCGGGATAAAAAGTACCCTATTATTTACACCGGACTTTTAACTATACGTCTGCAAAATTTCAAAGCAATCGGTTCAGTAGTTACGGTGTGAAAGCGGAACAAACAAACAAACTCACTCTCCCATTTATAATATTAGTAAGATGTAATAAACCAATCCATACTAACATTATAAATGGGAACGAATAACTCTGTCTGTCGGTCTCGCTTTCACGCCAAAACTACTGAGCCAATTTAAATGAAATTTGATAAACGAGTTTGATATTAGATCCACCATCATTTAATAGAGGGTGTCACAATTTGTATGAAATACTGTAACTACGAGAATGAAAACGCGGGGCGTCTACTAGAAGAAATTATAATGGGCATTTTGCTACAAAATAATACCGTAACGTTTTCTTCATTTATACAAATGGGTAACTATCTCAAAATATTTTCTTATAAGTACCACATCTTTTTTTATATTGCAATTGCAGCATCAGTGCTACCCAGAAAAAAGTTTAGTTTTACAGAGTTTACTTTCCAATTTTCGGTCGTGTCTTATGAAGTCATATCTATTAGCAAGAAGTTACTTAATGGAAACACCTCTTAAACTTATTGTGTGTATGCAAGAAATATAGTCATCTAAACAATCAATTCTGTGAGGTACCTATTTGCTTACAAGACTCCGGTACTATTTCACAGAACACATGATGCGATAATCGCACGAAAGACGACCTTATGAATTAATATACGCTTTATTGCATACTGTACATTACAAATGTAAAATTGACAATGATAAGACTGGAAAAGACGACCTACTCGCTTATTGAAGCTTATTAGAAGACCTTACCTTATTTAACTTATACTGAGTGTAAAAGGACCCCGACCAATGGTCTTTGAAACGGGCTCGTCCATTGATAATGTTTACTATGGCGACAATGCGGGGAAATTTTTTTTTGTCTCCATACAAAATAGACGATTTCTGCCTCTGGATGACATTTTGTATGGAGATGAAACATTTTCTTTATGTTGTTCATATTAACGAACCCAGCAACGTTTCTAAGACCATTGCTCGGGGTAATGGGTAGTGTGTGGTCGAATATGTATAACAGTATTATAAATACATCACGTCCAAGTCACGCACGACCTTAATATTACGGTATTCAATAAGTAAACAGTTTACAAGAGTACCCCTGCGACATTTCACAGACAGTGGCGTCTGAATCGTCGCGGTATTTGTGACAGAACACCCTTTATGCGGAGTAAAGCGCAAGTGTTACACGACTGCGGCTAGGAGCCGTTGCCTCTTGTAAAGAATGAACAGCCTTTAAACTGCGGCGGGCTTTTCCTTTTGTCTGGAAATTGGTCAAAGGAGAACACTGGATCTTTGTTCATATAGAATAATTTTGCATGAATTTTAACTAGTGTAAAGAATATCTAAATAATGTGTCATGAAGATAACGCATCCAATAAATAATGTCGGGTTTATGTATCATCATGTATGTTACATTTGGATTATATTTGGATTTTTACTGAAGTCAATCGTGATCTGACAATGTGTAAAACTGTTCCAACTTCACGTCTTTAGTCTGGTTAATGAACTAAACATACAACGAACAACGAACATAAAACGAAAAGGTATTCGTTGTCTTCAATACACACTTCTAATTAATTAGTGCATACAAGAATTGGTCAGTGTTTAATTTCTGATGAAAAACAAAGAAAGCAACTAATTAGTATACACACATTTTAATTGTATAAATGCATACTACCCTAACTCGGATTCTACTAAACGGAACGATCAATACAAAATATCAAAACTTTACGTTTATTTATAAAAAAAATTGTTATTGACGTTAGTAGGTACGTTTTAAGAGACGGGCGTCTTTGTGAAGAGCGTAAGCACCCCGAGCGTACGTCTAGACAGACGCCGAGTCGCCCGGGGGTTTGCCGAGACCCCGCGAGACGTGGGCAAACACAGATATTGCACATTGTAACTGGCATTTGTCCCACCCGAAATGTCATTCTGTGTTCCGAATTTAATTGTCGTTTTTAAACAAAAGAACGATTCCGGTAAGAAAGCTTCTTTGTCTCGTTCCAAGTTCATGGGACGCTTTCAATAAACGAGCTTTCGCTGAGTTTTCAATGTCTTGTACTTGCACGTCATTATGGATGTATTTGCGCGGTTCGAGACAGTTTATTTGAAAGTTAGGACAAAGAACGATGATTTCAACCCACGTTGTATGAAATTGTGTCGGTGTGGATTTGGTTATTTGAATGGAAAAAAATATGTTATCAATATTTCACAGACAAAATTTTCCATTAAAAATAGACGAGGACTGTTTACATCAAATATCAATCACAATAAATTTCACCTATTTTGAATTGTATAAAAATAACACCCAAAGTTGTGGGAGCTCGTAAGTCCCAGTCTAGACGGGAGGGAGAGGGCTGCACCAATGGGAGGGGCCCTTTGTAAACCCTCACAGACTTGAACAACCTTGCGATAGTTCCATCATCGTTTTAGCCAGTAGAATTTTCATCTGGGGCGTTTGTGATTGGTAACAGAGCGGGGCCGAGCTAATGTGATTGCTATTTATTCGTGTGCCGTGTGTAAAATTGCTCGTTGGTGAGGGTTGACATGCGTATGTATGTTTTTGTCGCAGTAATTTTGCAATTTATTGAGAAGGGACAGATTGTAGCCGCCGACAAAGGCTTTGTATGAACTGTGCGGGTAGATTGCAGACGAGATGGACATGTAATTTGTTATACAGTAAAATGGTAAAGTAAATTGCTGTATTCAGTTTCAAATGAGACAATATATTTGTTGTAGCTCTAACACCATGTCCAAACAAAAAAATTACATAAGTAGGTACCTGAAGTTGTACAAATATGATGAACATAATGTACAATAGGATATTGACACAAACATGATTTTAGACTTAATTTTATCACAGTTATGTACATCTTTAAATGTACTAAAATGTAATCCAGAAATTTAGTTCTAAAAGTCAAAATTAATTAATTTCATCGTTATAAGTATCGTATGCTACTGTATATCTGTATGTTATAGCTAACATAGAGATATACAGTAGCATAACACAAAGCTCGATGAACGTCATTTATGACTTTAAAGACAAAAGTAATCGTCCCCGGTTCGAATTAATTTCTTTTACTGGCCAGAAGAACCGGGAAGAAACTGGCATCTTTTCAAATCGCCAAGGCTTACTGCTAAGTATACTTAACATAAATATGACCTAGGTCCATACTATTTTAATGAGTGACTTCTGTAGGTAACTTAACTTGAAACATGATAGTTTCTTCTTACATTTCTCTCTTTTTCCTTCTCCTTATGTACTCCAAGATCTTCCCTAACATTGCATACATCCTTCTTCATTACATGTTACTACAACACGAACGAGCTAAAAAACTATCGAAGCAAAACTAATCATGAACTTTCAATTAGTTTTACAATCCAAACAAAAAATGAAACAAACATAATCATGTTACTCTAACGACGTAACCTAGCCAGTTAGACTACGTTTTACTACGGCGTAGTAGCTACGCTCGTAGCAACCCGTAGAGCCTTGCTACGGCACCACTTGACGGGCCGTCGGCCTACAAACGACCAGTCAAGTGCTTCATTATCTCTCCGCCGGCTAGAGCGAGACAGGCTGTATCGTTCGTAGTGAAACGGGTGTGAGGGTTTGTTTACGTCGTAAAAAATGTGACCGCGTTTATGTCTACTTTGGGAGGTTTATAAAAATGACTGCATTTTCTGCTGTGCTCTGATCTGCCGTAAAGTTTTTAGTATCTGCTGATAGCGTGTTTGTATACAAAACTATTTACTTATCAAGTTCGTTTGTGAATTATAATACCGATCAATGCATGTACGCAACCAATACAAGGGACCAATTTTCAGTCAAAGGCTTTTGTAACACAACATTGTGGTGGTGTGGCTCCGAATTCGCAAAAAAAGAAAAACATTCTGAAAGAGTCGAGAGGAAAACGCATTGGCTGGTTGCACGGACAGTTGGCGGCGACGCGTCACGCATCCCGTTCCGGCGGCGGGCGGTGGGTGGCGCGAACGGCGGGAGAATCTGCGTCTGGACGCGCGGGTCAACGAACTCTCAGCTGTCAGACGAAAATGGCGGCAAAAACCCGCGACGAGACGCCGCCACCGTCGCCGCTGGTGCAGCAAAACTCTATTTCGGAGATGAATTTGATTAAAACGCCTTTCCTGTACCTACGTACGATATACATGTCTGTACGTGATATATAAATATTGTCTGTTTCGCATGAAATTGTTGTTTACTTCCACCAGTTGTTCCATTGTCAAAATAAACATTGATGAACGTGGTCGGACATGCCGAGTTTTTAATAATGAACGAGTTCATTGGCTGTCGTAGAAGCAATATAAGAGTCAAGTGGATAAAATAGTTCGGCTTAACGTGTCATTAAGCGCACAGTAGGTATAATACGTACATATTTAGACACGCCTGAAGACAAGTAAATTTACAATTACTTTATCTAAATAGCTTTAATCTACTGACCCCTTAACTCCTAGGCCAAACCGCAGAGGTAAAGGTATCACCAGATCGCCAGTGCACCACGTGCAGAACCGCTGACTAAATATCTGGACAAAACAATATTCACATATTGCTCACTAACTGTATCCCTGCGGTGTTACCATCAGTTCATCCCTATTCCGTGGGAATTTCAGGCTAATTATTAAAAATGACAAATTATTAACTATAAATAAATACTACTAATATATACGACCAAATCAGATCGCAGTGTCGTGCTATTGGAGAGGCATATGTCCAGCAGTGGACAAATATGGGCTGATGATGATACACATTAATTAGACGCGTAAACTGAATTATTGTAGAATTTAAATCCGTTCTGTAGTTTTCGCACGAAAGAGTATTGTTACTCACATCCATCCAAATAAATTTCCGCGTTTACAATATTAGTAGGAGTAATTTAGCTATCTGTACATTAGCCGTAAGCGCCGAAGCAAGACTAGGATGTCTAGTAAGAAAGTCTAGCCTCCACTAAGAAATAGTTAGCAAAATGTAGGACACAATAGTGTATAATTTTAAAGAAAAAAGAACCGACTTCAACCAGTACCTACTAGTTGGCCCTACGATGTTTTAAAGTTACCCTCAATTTATCTGGCCATCATCAAACCCTGACTTCATAATCATAGGACCAACTTTGAAATATCTTGTTCCTAAAAAAAAAAATCATCTAAATCGGTTCAAAGCCGACGAAGTTATTCGCGAACAAACATAGAAAAAGCATATTTTACGGTGGAATTGAGTGACCTGCTATTTTGAAGTCGTTCAATAAATACTGAAACAAATGTTGTGGCGTCCTTAAGTTGTATGTGAATATGATATTTACGACGAAATATGACTCACAGGCGTCAAATCTGTTACGAATTTCAATTACGAACGCGTGCTCCGCCTATCTGCATATGGGTCATTCTTTGGAGACGCGCGTCCACTTGCTTTGTTCTGGCTCTATTCAACTCGCACGTTTTCTTGACTTGCTCGATGATTTTTATCCATACATTTTTCTGTTGCCAGTCCCTTTCTGGGGCAGGTGACCTCGCATCGAGTTCTCGTCGTGCCCTCAATCGCAAAAAATATCATCTTCTTTGTGTTGTAAGACAGCGATTCGCAGACTCAAATAAGCGGCTAATTTATGCATATAGTACTATGTTCTTTGGGATTAACTAAAAATGGCGGAATAATAATCCGAAGACATACTTAAGCTAAACATATTTTTGTCACTGGTATACGTAATACGGAATAACAAGTATCAGTAGAGCTGTAATAACTATGGCATAAGTGATATCCGTTTTAAAGGTTTGGGTAATTTCGAGCGAAGGGTTTTGAGGGGACCTTTGTTATCGCAAATAAGCACGCGTTTGACCATCATCCTGTCTAGTGTTTAGCAGCAATATGATCTACAATAGAGCATCCTTGCTCCGTCGTGGTGTAACATCTCATGTCAGGACATTTCGGGTGCCCATACATTAGTGATCGTTTTAGAAGGTCGATGAATTGGGAATTATTAAGGGGTAGTTCCAAAATCTACCACTAGATGGTATTATAATTTTTAAATTATTTTTTTAATTATCAGTATCACCTTGAGAAAATAAGTAAGTAAAAACGTTTTTTAATGGAAATTGATATGACAGAAGTTTATCTAGCGATTCATTGTGGAACCCTCGGGCGATATTAGCGACATTCCACAACAACAAAATAAAATATTTTAAACTGTCAGATGGTTGGCAAATAATTCCCAAAAAATTTCAGGTCCCTTGTTTCTCTTAGTAATGACAGATGGCGTATTAGGCTGATAAATGTCAATGAAATGTCTAACTTCAAGCCGTCATTATTGAAGGTGACAGTATTTTTTCAGATGCAATATATCTTTATCTTTAAACGAGCAATTCTTGTATATATATATTGCCGTGATTTCTAAAAAGGCAGTTTTCTGACATCACCGATATTGGGTTATTTACCTGGGAGATCAGGAGAAAAAGGCGTGTGTTCCTATTTAATCGGATTTGTCCTATTCCTTCTAGTTCCTGAAATATTATGTTCATGAAAAGCAGTCAAATCGTTATCAAGTAATACAATTAATTTACTAAAATGGAAACTGCTTTTGCGATTATCTCGAAAGTGAATATTGTCAGATGACGGCCTTTTTAAAAATCACGGCAGATATATAATTGGGATTTTCATGAAATTTGGTATGTAGAGGGATTTGAGGGCGATAAATCGATCTAGCTAGGTTTAATTTTTAGAAAACATCTTTCCAACCGTGTTTTCGGGCATGAAAAATTGCTCAAATTGTTAATACGACTCTTACTGACATCTATTGCCGAGTAGTAATACTATACTATACGTAGGATGGTGCGGGGGACGTTTTGGTTTTGAAGTAACTAGAGATGGGGTTAGGAAAAAATCGAAGGAAAATAATCGATTTTTTTACTTCGAGCGAAGCTCGGTCGTCCAGGTACTAGCATATTTAAAGAATGAAAGAATAGGTCTTTCACCATTAGCATTCTAAATTAACCCTAGTCGACACATCTTTTATTTACAGCGTAAAACATTCGTTGTTGTTGTACTATAGTTGGGCTCATCTAATAAGTGAATTCTCATCTACGAAGTGTTGTATTGAAAACATTCGAATGCGTGAGAATCGATGTGTACTGTTTCGATTGAAGTCGTCATACATATGTTTTATGTCCCAACGGCGACCGTGATGGGCTAAGGTAATACCGTAAAAACATTAATTGATCAAAATGGACTGAATGTTATAAATGTATAACTTTATACATTCATTTTTATTCTACCACACTTACATTCGATTCAATAAGTACGTGTCCAAAATCGAAACGATTCAACTTGATAAATCAACAATAAAATCACAGCACTAGTTTATTGATGAAAAAGAAACACAAAGGGATAGAACGTTCAATGCTGTCACCAGCATACATTTTAAGGTTAATTATTTCCTTTCTAAAAATATTCCATGTTTTTCATGGTCGTTCTCAATGTGTCAGAATTCACTTATTAGAAGAGCCCAACTATAGTACATGATAAATATTGCCGTTATTTTTACTTATTTATTAGGCCCATTACGATACTCGTATAAATGTAAATAATAATAATAAAATATAGGTTTAAACAAACAAACCTATATTTTATTCTCCTCATACATCTCTCCTCAGACCACAACTAGACATGCAATCCGAAACTGACATTCAGTATAAAACGAGACAACAATATGAAAAACATGCAGGAGTGAAAGAGCAAGAGATATTTATAGGCATGTAGACAGGGTATTTGTATGTACTTTTGGATCCAAACTGTCACGTTTACTGTCAAAATTCCAGTTTGGGTCCAGATGTACATTAAACTTCCACACATATTTCTTATATTAAAAACGGAGGAGTGAAAGAGTAAGTTTTTTTTCGTCTCTTAACGAGTAGGAGGGGTGAAATTTATTAACTATGACGTCACAAAAATGTTGCAATGCGTTTTGCGTTTGATGTGGAACGAAGATAACAGCATTGTAAAAATTGATTTTCCGCAGTAATAATGTTTAATATAACAATATTGAAATATGTATACATATTTCGTACCGTAATATTCAATACCAATAGAAATAAACACTATAGATTTGATTATTGACATGAGTCAACTAGCATATTGTCGGAATCAGTTTTCGAGTTAATTCGTAACAAATATGCATAAAATACAAATCCTGTCTCTTTATGGGTTTATTTCAGTAATGTTTATTCGTGAGTGAAACTAAAACAATTATATTGGAATAATGCTGTCATCATTTCAACGTTCATCGGGCAATTGACAACATTTCAAAAATTATAAGGCTACCAAAGAAAAATACCGTTTCTTCGTATCTGTTTTACGTGTACAAAAATATATTTTTTATCAATTTTGGTGTTTTTATTCAAGAGATATAAAATAAAAACGTAAATCTTAACTTCTAGTAAAATTTACAGCAGAACGAACTTCAGTCATTGCTTCTTTTTTTTAATGATTAGATTGTTAATTTTGATTGTCAATCATTGATTGTATCAATGATTGATTGTTTGTTTGTGTACAAACAAATTGTAAGGAAACTGTTATACACATCTCGATATATTAATTCGCTAAATACGACTTGATTTCAACATGCAAAGAGATAATATGGACAATTTTTTTTATTTTTTTTTTTTATTTTTATTTATTTGGACCACCAACAGCAGATTACACAAGCATTGAATGTTAACAGTTTCTTAATTCTAATCTGTGTATCTCCCAGTAAAAGGCGACCACATCATGCATAAAAATAACTGACATTAAATTCTATTTATCTATCTATGACAGATATGTAGGTAGAAACTAAGATTACTTAGCTTAGGTAGTTAGATAGGTACATAACAACAAAAAATATAGTACAAACAGACGGCTAATTTAAATATTTGATGGTAAGTTAATTAAAAACTCTTTTATAAATTTTAAGTTGCAGTTGTGAATGTCTAAGACATTCTTGTTTTTATTGCACAAATCAAAGAATCTGTGCAGTGGGGCATGAGAACCAGAATTAGTACGCGTAGATGGTAGGCGAAAAGGTACAGGGTTGACGACTCTAGCCATGATTTTCGGTACGTGCAATGATATCTTGTGCACCAAATCCGCACAGTCAATACCTCCCTTAAGAATCTTATAAAGAAAGATCAGATCAGCTCTGGCACGCCTCGTTTCTAGGGTCTCCATTTGGTAGTGTTTTAACCGCTTTTCATAACTTGTTAGTGTCCTACAGTTGTTTTCTGAAAATGCTAAGTGGTACAAGAAACGTTTTTGAACCAATTCTAGCCTCTCAACATGCACTCTGTATACAGGGTTCCATACGGGACTACAGTACTCTAAAGAACTACGCACATAAGCATTATAGACAACTTTTGAGACCTTGGAGTCCCTAAATGCCTTACACATGCGAGTAACGAAACCAAGTGCCTTATAACATTTTTTTATAAGCTTATCGAGGTGTGCAGTAAATTTAATTTTTTTGTCCATCAACACACCGAGATCGCGTATAGTGTCAACCTCTTGGAGAATGGATGAACCTATAGTGTAACTAGCACTGTGTGATTTTACTTTCCGAGAGAAATTTATGTAAAAACACTTAGATGCATTAAGTTCCATTCGATTTTGTATACACCAATCGTGTATTGCTTTTATGTCACTTTGTAGCAAGAAGGTATCTGCTGGGGACTTAATAAGTTTATAAATTTTTAGGTCATCTGCATAGAATAGCCCTCTAGAGTATTTAATGCATTGTATTGCGTCATTGATGAATATTACAAAGAGTAAAGGGCCAAGGTGTGAGCCTTGGGCTACACCGGAAGGAATTGAATGCGCTTTTGACCTATAGCCACCAGTCACTACAATTTGGGAGCGGTTTTTCAGGTAGGATTGAAGCCAGCGGAATAGGGAGCCGTGTATGCCGAGATGAAAAAGCTTCATAAGTAGCAATGAGTGGTCTACTAAATCGAAAGCCTTGCTGAAGTCAGTGTAGATGGCATGTATTTCAGTACCTTCGTCTATGGAGCACATTAATTCGTTAGCATATAAAACAAGGTTTGAAGATGTAGATCTACGTGCGACAAAACCATGTTGCTGGGGTGATATTGTTGGCTTGAAAAACCAAGCAAGACGTTTGACAACAATACTCTCTAGAACCTTACCCATTGAATTCAGTACAGATATGGGACGGTACTTATCAATTCTAGATACTTCATCTGTTTTTGGTATTGGTACTACATGGGCTATTTTCCAGGTGTTTGGAAAGATTCCTTGAGCAAGAGACTTGTTAAAAATTATACTAAGTGGTTTCGATAGCGCAGCGTAGCATTTTTTAAGAAATAAGGAAGGTATTGAGTCTGAGCCAGCTCATTTGTGATCAATATATAAAACCGCAAAAGGGAAATCTAGATACAAAAAGTGTTTCGTACCAACTTGTTCAAGCAACTCAGTAAAACATTCGTCTAAACGTTTTTTTGTGGTTCCTGCCATTGCTAAAATCGAATGGTGCAATGCAGTTGGTGCTAATTGTTTAAAACGTTCTCAGTACATATGTGAAGATCACCTGAACGTAAGTAATATTTTCAATAGCTACACCTACTAAAGCTAATAGGAAATACCTACTTATACCCATTATTACTTATTTTTGGAAAATGCATTATAATGAATCATTTCAAAATTCAGGTCAAAAAGTCAATGAAGGTTGTACCTAATGAATATGTTTACATTGCCTTAAAGATTTAATATAATATTGGATTCATTGCCTGCCCAAAGAGTAATATTTTCACATTTTGATTTCCAAATTAATTATTGCAATGTGGCAGTGTTGTATAATATTTTTTTTTTTAGTTCCAGGAAGACATTGAAAATTATGAAAATTGGATTTTGAAGAAAATGCGGCCAAAATTAAGAGTTAAGTTACCTAGATGTTTTGCTCAAGTTTATAATGAACCTATACCCAGTTGTAGCTCCATGGAACCCAAGCTAAACTTCTGTCACAAAGCTGTACAAGTAAAGGCGAGAGTAGCAGATCGATCTACACTTTGTGCTTTAAATGTACTAAGGACAAAATTTAAGCCAAAAGAAGACATCGCAGAAGATATAGATGAAGATATACCATCAACACAAGGAAGTACTACCTCGGCAGTTATATCAGAAGCATCTTCGATCAGTGTACCAGCAAAAGTCCCAGGAAGTCTTTTTATAATGAACATTATTGAAAAGAAACCACAAACATATATTGGTCTAACAAAAGACTACTACTGGTTGATAAAATACTTGGCGTCTAAGTTAAAACTTAAATCCCTACACATTGTGATAACATTATATAAAATAAAAAATAATACTCCATTTAATCAAATTTCTGATTTGTTTGGAGTTTCTTTAACAACTTTATGGAGATTTTTTTACAGGACATTAAGTATTTTACAAAACTTTTTCAAAGAATTAATATTTCGACCAAATATGTTTGATGTAAAAAGAAACTTGCCATCATGTTTTACTACAAATAAAGAATATGCTAATGTTTATTGTATCATAGACTGCTTTGAGGTAGAAATAGAGAAACCCTCTGATCCCATTCAACAATCACTCACATGGTCACAATATAAAAATGCAAACACCTTGAAATTTCTAGTGGCCATAACACCTGATGGTTTTGTTTGTTTTATATCAGCTGGATATGGTGGTAGAATATCAGATGCAAAGATTGTGGCAAGGAGTGGGTTTCTTGATGTCATGCCCGAAAATAGTACTATATTGGCAGATAGAGGATTTAAGCATATAGAATCTATGTTGTGTAAAAAAAATATAAAACTACTCCGACCACCTAGTGTATCTAAAGGGGTGAAATTAACTAAAGAAGAAGCAATCCAAAGCAAAGTTATAGCTAGCCTTCGCATCCATGTAGAAAGAGTGATCAGAAGAATTAGGTTATTTAGAATTTTGAAACCACATTCTGTCATCAATAATAAACTTATCAAATACAGCGATGATATAGCCATAATAGCATGTGGGTTAATTAATTTGCAGAGCAGCATTATAAAAAATGAATAAAAGCATAAATACAGCAATATGTTTTTTATTTTGCACTATCTAAAACTAAATTAAAAATATACTTCTTCCAAAATCCTTCCGCTGCATGTAATAAATTTGCTGTGGTGGTGGTATCGTAATCAACCCAATATTTATGTATCATCTGGGATTTCTCAAAGGTTGGGTCGGCTATACAAAACAAACCTTTCGATCTATTTGTAACATGCATTTGAAGCATGATTTGGGCTTTAAATTTTTCTTTTACAACACCATCAGTAACATAATTCTTCATTGTTCGTTCCATCAAGGGACATTTAATTTCAATGACAAAATCCTTACTGAGCCCATCAGGTGATACACCAATAATTGGTGAGGCAAGAATAAGACCTGGTCTTTCAATAATGCCATATTCTTTTTCAAGTATTTCCAATACTTTTTTTTCTAACAGCTTTCCCCTAGCTATTGCAATGGTTTCTGGTACTTTGTAGCCTCCGATAATACCCTGAACCAATACTCCACTTTTGGTCTGGCAATGTACTGCCTCATAAATCCTGGATGCGGTCACTCTGCCCTGACGCAAACAATGCCACAGTTTTGACTTGGCTTGACATTTTGTTGATAACTCAATGTCATTAATTACTTCACTTGTTATACAGCTATTACAAAATGTTATGAAATTTTCATAGTTGTGATTACTATTGCTTCTGACAAACTGCAGCATTAAATTAAATATACTATAGTCTTTTAATCCAAATCCCTGGTTCACATAACCTAAAACTGTTCCTACTTTCATCTTTCTTCGTTTACACTCGTCAGAAAACATGCTCAATGTAACACTTGGTTCATCAATATCATGACTTGACATTATTCTTTTGATTTTACCTATGTTTTTAGCCAGAATAAAATCATCGCATGTAGCTGCGGTTAGTTCTGGCCTACGCCAATAACACACAGTTGATGTTGTGGCTGGTTCATCTGATCTTTTTATCAGCCACATCATAAAACAAATGGCGTGTTTGCAGCCGCCAGCGGATGCCGCACAGTCATCACATTCCACTCTTACGATTTTCTCCTCGGATTCGTCGATAACTGAAGTGACGACGTACAGTTTTGTGCGTACTTTATGTTCGGGTGATAGCCTACATTTGACGGTGCACAAATGATCTTCCCGCTTGACCTCAACGAAACCCACGGCTGTATCCACGTAAGCATCTCGCGAAGACAACATCACTTTTGCACCCCGTGTTTCAGCGACATTAAAAGCTTCACTTTGGTTCATGTACTCCAAAAACATTATGTAGTCAACCTTAGGAAGGTTTCTACTGTCGGCAATATGGTAGCCATCGGTTGTTTTCATTGTCGATGAGATAACGAAGAAGAAGCGAAGAGAATTCAAAAGAAAACGAGAAATCAAGATAGCAACGCAAACGCAATACTTTTGTGAAAGTATATTTTGTTGCTCCTGTCTGCTGACGTTATTGACATTTTGTTTTTTTTTTCTATAGGCAAAAGTGATAACATCTCTGGTTACGTAAAATGGCGTTTACGTCGTTTTAGAATGAGACAATTTTAAAAGTTAATTTTATGAATGAAAATATTAATTTTAATGGAAATAAAAAAATACGGGTTCGCTATTTTTTGGTATATTTTACGATGGTATATAAATAAATGTATGTTAAAAAAATGAAATGTTGTCAATTATAACAGAAATAAACAGAAGGGAATGACAATATAAAAAATGTAGTATTATATCTCTTTTCAGTTTAGACATACTGCACAAGAAGGAAGGGGATACAATAGCGTTGTCATATTAATAATACGATCATCTACAACACAGTACACGGTATTACGAAATTATATAAAAATAAGCCTACAGCTTACCTTCGTTGTTTGCTCGCCGTTTCGACACAGTTACATGTGCCGTGGACACGAGCTGACTGCCGTAAGAAATGTTTAAACCGGGTAGATTTAAAATTTTCAATGTCAGTGCGCGTTTAAAAAAAAAAAAAGATCTACAACATACCTTACTGAAATAACCAACTATGTGGCAGCCTTCTCTATCTGCGAGCGTCATAACATAAAACAGGAACGGTTCCACGTCATAGTACAGCGTCTTGTGGTCGAGGAAGAATTTGGCGAGTAGGCACAGCTGCTGGCAATACTGTTTGTGCTTGCGACCGTCAACTTGCCACACGCTCACGCTGTTCTTGCGGTACACCTGGTGGGTAAATTTAATTCAGAACGAATAGTGTGGGAAACCGAAGAACTAATGGCGCTAGTGTCTTGCGAACTGAGAGACCGTGATTGGATTCTCGTCTCGTTATTATCGTGAAAGATTAGCGGTGCGTGTCGTGCATAGGCTCTGAAATGGTAACCTATTGGTACACCACCTAAGAAAGCTGGTCTCGGGCCTACAACCTCTTGGTTGAAAGAAATAACGATTTGTGAAAGTACACGACTGAGTCCCATTTCGAAGCTATAAATAAATGGCTGAATTCGGTACGAGACGGAAATACCCTATTCGAGGCTGTGTATGAACTAGCTAGTTGTGATAAATTATTTTGTGTGCTATAATCAGCTACCAGTATCGGCTATGTCTATCGAAATGGGACTAAGTCCAAAGACTGAACATCCAAACAAATGGTGTCAATACATACAAACTTACCGTCTTTTCATCCCAAAGCGGGGTAGGCGGACGCACTTGCTAAGCAAATGCCCACACTTCAAGCCCATTTAACCCAACGTTACAAGGGGTGAGCCCATCACCGTTACATCGCGATAATAAATGCACCTGCATATTGTAATACAATATTAGGCCATCAACTAATTTGATATAATTATCATGCTAAGTAGTTCCCGACAACTAGGTTGCAGAGGCTGTTGCTTTGTTATACAATAGTCAACCGTGTATCGTGGTGAAATCCGTTATGGATTATGTGGTACTCGAACCCCCTAAAACACCACTCAGTACATTATTAACGGGTCTACCGCAATAACCTGCACCATTAATTACATCCAAGTTCGTCAAGAATACCTAAAGTTTTACTTTAAAATATATTTGACAGTATGTTATTTTGTACTTTTATCCTTTTTTTTTGTTTAAATCTTCATTGCACAATTTATTTACAAATGGCGGACTTAATGCTATTGCATTTTCTACCAGTCAACCCAAGTTGTGGTGAAAAAGCTAAGGTAGAAAAAGTTATATAGAAAAAAAAAATCCAAATTAATCCATAAATATCAAATAAATTGAATTAAACATACACGTTACATAAAAACTTATAGTACAAAAAAAAAACCAATACACACATACATTCAGAGAA
The DNA here is from genome assembly GCA_012932125.1 of Conopomorpha cramerella. Classification (NCBI taxonomy): domain Eukaryota; kingdom Metazoa; phylum Arthropoda; class Insecta; order Lepidoptera; family Gracillariidae; genus Conopomorpha; species Conopomorpha cramerella. Next base: position 36,798 of record SJJU01070798.1, on the reverse strand, counting down.
ACAAAAAAGAAAAGAAAAAAAAAATACGGGTACTTGATAAAAAATAATCCTTATAATCCTTAAAATCCTTCTCTGGTGACAAGTTTATTAAAAGGTAGTAGACTAGGTAATACACTGTACCTCGTCTCCAGGAGGATGTAGCCACACACACTTGGCTTTATGCCTCGCGGCGCCGGCGGCGGACTGCTGGTGGCTGAGACAGTACTCGCAGATGAACAGCCTCGGAGCCCGCGCCGCAGATCCGGGGTAAGGCGACTGGTACCACACCTCCATTAGGTACTTGCCCATCACTACGAATCTGGGGGAGAGTGGTGGGTTTTTGGTTAGCATTGTTTGGCAGGAATCCAGTGAGATCTGACAAGCTAATTATTGGAATAACAAGCGTGACACGTATACATACATTATTGATGACTGTCCTGGTAAATATACATTATTGTATTCATAAATATACATTAGTAGAGACATTTAAATCCCATAGACATAGAAGTTAAATAATAAATACACTTCATGCCTTTAGTCCCAAACGGAGAAACAACGGTAAACTACGGATCTATGAATGGGGACCTGCATTGCCGATTTGTCACGCTAGGTGGCGCATAGTCGCATGATGATTTCATTCACAAACTTCGCATTAAAACTTGTTGTGATGCAGCATAGGATACTATGTTTTACATCACAGCGACAAATGCGTGGAACACACATTTTGTCAACGAAAAATAAACCCTATGGCGGTAAAGTTAAGTCGACTTACTTAGTGCCTCTATCTGTGGGTATATCTTCTAGTTCCTCTTCAATTTTGATGGCGGCCAGCGCCTGCGCCTCGCGGAATAGTCTCAAATCGTAATCGGGTACGAATCCGTCGAGTATTGGCTCTCGGTCATCACACTCTTCATTGCCAGTTGCTGCCAACTTGTCCCGCAACTCCTGACTGCCCTTCCATTTTGAACGCATGTCCTGGTGGTAAGTGGGAATGTTACTTCCTTATTTGATATCATAAGGACAGTCAAAAGGCACACATGTCTAGACATTTTAAGGTTACAATGTAACATAGTGCCATACTTATAGGCCACCAAGAAAAGAAATTGGTTAACAATAGCCTTAGTAATAAAACAATGTTTGGGGTATCAAACGGTACTTCACCGAAAGTCACAGAAAATCCTTAATAGATATAATTTCATTTTAAATTTTACCATGGGCCGGCGCTCTCACGGATGATAAAGTTCCTCCGTGATCTGCATCATCTCAAATTCCGATTGTCAGAAAGTGACAGGATCTGAGTTAAACTTCTACACAATACAAACAGTTACTCCTTACATTTTTTTATCACGTGACAACTGTGCAAAATGTATAAAGCAAAATAGCCACGCTGCTCGCCAAGTTGCGGAAAATGCCAGGAAAAACTGTCATGTGACAAATCAAAAACAGTGCGAATTTTCTTAATAGAAAAAACACACTTAACTGTATTTTAAGTGTGTTTAGGATACCTTAACTTTCAGCTGATAAGCTCTATGCTCTATGCCCGGCTGCGAGCGCGGCCTGTCCTTCATGGCTTGCACGGCCCGCTGCCTCGCCGTGGTGGCCGCGGCGCGCTCCTCGCTCGCCGCCACGCACCACGCCGGGCTCACGTTGTGGTACACGGGACACGCGTCCCATGTATAGTGGGTGTCTGATAGACCGCCTGTTGAGGGGTAATGGATATTTCATGTTGGATTTATCATTTGAATGAATGTATGAATATATACTTCGCAATGGTAAGGACACAAAACGCGACTTTATCGCTAAAATACAGACGGCTTAAATTATTTAAAAAAAAACGGAAAAATCACATTATGTTGATGATGAAACTAACAAAAAAAAATATGACATGATGGTGCTTTATTCAGCACTTATAGTTCTGTGAGGTGAATTGGGCCAGTCATGTAGGTAATATGATTACAAGAGAGACAAAATGATAAAGACTGCAGTAAAATATTACCTAGATGTCCAGAAGAGTCACAGCCCCGTACAGGACATTTCCTTTCCTTGGGGTCTGTAGGGTCCGGCAGTGTTAGGAGTGCCGGTGCCGGCGATTTTATTGGCGGTCTTCTACCTTTTTTTAATTCCAAACTGAAATAAAACACAGAAAAAATACATTTTAATGTTTTCAACATAACAGACATTGAGTCAAAGTATAAGTCTCCTGCTGTTAGTTATGATTTTATGAGCAGGTTTAAGAACTATAATTGTTTTCTAATATTAGTTACCAAATACAAAGATAATGAAGATTCACTCTTATTTTTAGTTTGGTCTCATATTAGTGGAGCCATATAATATGTACCCCAGCATTACATAATAAAAAAATACAAAATAGGGCCGATTCAATATTTAAGTACTTACCTCTTTTCAACCCTATCTTCAGTGTCCGAGTCTGTATCAGTGTTGGTTACTCTTGATTTAGCAGCAAGCCGGCTCACTCGGGCAGACAGTGATCTGGTGAGTTTCCGAGGCATAGAACCGGCTATGGAGTCATCTGAGTTTGCACTCTTGCTTGTAGATTCACTCTAAATAAACATAATTATAAGTACATAGCTAGATTAGTTTAAATTAAAAGTATGAAATGTGGATATACATACAATATCATAATTTAAATTTACCTAATATTTATATTTTACAGAATCTGGATGTGGAAAATTTTGCAGAGCCCTATAATACCAAAAAATTTTCCATTCTAAAAAAAAACAATGTAGAAAGTACAGGTTTAAAAAAAGGGGACCTATTTGCCTATATAGATTTCTCAAGGGAATTTTTGTGTCTTGAAAAGTTAAAATGTTGTAGGAATGTTGTAACTTTTAAAACTATTCTCATTGAGAAATATTTTGGTGAATTTACCTTTGAATTACTTTTTATTGAGTTAGATCTAGTTTTCCCTGTTTTGAGTTCAGGCTGCTTCTTATCTGGCTCTGGTTCGCTAGAACTGTCCACTGTATCAGAATCAGATGAGGACTGACTTGTAGAGCATGAGGAGGCACTTTGCTTTTCATCTATAGATTTCTTTGGTGGTGGGCCAGATGTTGAATTGTCACTTCTTCTTTTAGAATTAGTATCCTTGGAAACCTCTTCTTTTTTGGCAGGAGATGCTTTTGGTGCTTCTTTGCTCTGCTTCCTTGGCCTGCCTTTTCCTCTGGCTGGTGGTTGTGACTTAGTTGTAGTACTACTAGAATTTTTAGATTTCTGATCTTCAGATTCAGATTCAGAGCTATTGTCTGGAGAAAATATGCTTTTCTTCTTCAAGGCATTGGCTGTGTCAGATTTTAATGTTTTTGGTGTAGGTTTGGGTTTCTCATTTGATCTTGGTGCTGGTTTGCCCTGTTTTGGCTGTATTGTTGCAGCAGTCTTGGGCTTGGCGGAAGAACGCCGCCTGCCCGGAACTGGCTTTGGAGTAACTGACTTGGGTGCATCATCCTCACTGGAGGAGGAAGCCTTTGAAGCAGCATTTTTGCTGGCTGACTTTTCTTCCGCCTTTTTATTATTAGACTGGGAGTCTTCAGACGCGGGTTGTTTGGGCGATTTAGGGGCAGTCGCGGGCACAGCATTCGCTGGAGTTTCCGAAGATGTTGACTCAGAATCGGAACTACTTGAAGCAGAACCCGAGCTGCTAGAAGAGCTCCCACTACTGCTGGAATCCGATGAAGATCCAGAACTGCTGTCTGTACTGCTGCTATTTATCTAAAACATAAAAGAAAACCCAACTATTTTTTCCGTTTCAGTGGGGCAATGTTTTTGTAAGGAAACAAGGTACTTACGTCCTGCAACGTCATTTTTACAGCCTCAGCACAACGAGCGCCGCTTGTAAATATTAAATCTCGTTAGTGAATGTATGTTTATGTGCCACAAGAAATTAGAAAACAAACACAAGAGCATACAAAACAGCTCGATTTTTTCGTACACAAATTAGTTCAATCCTGTTCAATCAATCATCAAACATTGATAGTTTTTTTACGAGGCCGTTTTAAAAAACTTGGTAATCGAAATGCTTTGTCCGTATTCAGTAAACTGACAGAAATATTGATATTTGTATTATTATTTACTCTGTACTTAGCGGAGTTGTGCCTGCATGTGCTCTGTGTAATGTTTTCGAAGTGCGTGCTTGTTTCTGTTTCTTTGCTTTTGTCATGTTGTTGATAAAGTTGCAGTGAATTTATCCATAATGCTAATGTATTTGGCTTATATCTTGTAAATTTTCATCTCGATACATGATTTCCAGTTAAAATGTCGTCTACCAGTTCAGTGGAAGACATTCCGGATCAGTGCGAAGTAAGATAAATGTTGTATTTAGGTTTTCTATGTATGTTTTACTGACCTTGCTTGAAAATTGTTTTTGCAAAGTGAACTTCACTCCACGATACTGTAGCTCGTGGTATTTATTTTAGTCAGTTTATTACACTAGTACCGTATTTTCCATAGCTTTACCTGTACTTGTTTGTGTAAGTACAATAAAGTTGCAAGAATGGTAATTTTAGGTATTAGTTACACAATGTTTCACTTTGTTGCTTTATTGTTGTTGACTCATGTAATATAAGTGGTAACTAGATTTGTACTTCTGCATACAGGATTTCAAAACGTGATTTGTTGTAACTTACAATGTTTTACAGGACATTTTCACTCAAGATGGGGTGTTGCTCAAAGCTTGCATTGGTCGACCCATCTCAGATCTTAACTCTATTGGGATGCTCTGTATTGTGGAGAATCCCGATAAAACTAAATGTATTGAGTGGAGACCTAATGATCTTATCACTATTGAGTCAGATACACAGGATCAGGAATGGGCTGTTGTCAACACAATAGGTATGTTAAGTTTATTTTATAGTAAATAATTGTCATGATTAAACAATAATTAGCTTAATTAATCTTTAATTGTAAATAACTGAGTCCAGATCCTCCATGTGAATTATATGGGGACTTTCTCCTATGGTGTTTTTGTAACTCTACAACAAACGCATCATTGTAGTTCCCCAAATAACTACATCATATATCTAAGGAACTACATCTATTATCTGAGATGGTATTTTATGCACTTCTATCATCTCAGATAAAATTACAAGAACATTGTTGAACTGAACATATTTTTCAACCAATATTGTATGTATTCAACTGCCACACATTTGCCATTTCTGATATACTTTTTTATAATATTTTTATATAATATTGATCTTTCAGGTCGACGTCAGAGGACTTTTAGTGGTAACCTAACGTCAGACTATTTGTCAGCAAGAGCTCGAATTATAAAGATACCTTTGTCAGAACTTAAATCCTACAAAATCTCAAGGAATAATCAAATAATACAGATGTCCAACAAAACTGGAGTCTGGCAATACACATTTTACTTTCAACATTGCAATGCCGATATGTTTGTTAATTACCTGAAGGGCCACATAAAATCAGCAAAATCAAGGCATGATAGAAATACCTATGTGGTTGTGGAACCAAACATTGACACCCAAGCATTGAACAGATCCTTTGCTGAACTAGATATCTTCACAGAAAATACAACAGATGTTGTCTGGAATTTGGTATCAAATCTTAAGCAGAGACCATATGAGACTGCATTGGAAGCATTTTCGAAACTGACAGATCTAGGTATGGAAGGATTATTTATTATTTAAAGATTTTTTGTAACTAACAACGGAAAGAACACATGTAAAGCTGTAGGCTGGTGCAGAGTGGGTGCTGGGTGACTCTAATGACCCACCATGTCTATGACCTTTAATCTGTGGTGCTAGCACATATAAATCACGAGACATACATATGTCTGGTCAAGACATACATAAATGACTGACTACTTTGATGAAGTTGCAAACACCAGTAAAGATTACACCTTTGTATTGTAGGAAGTGAGAATTTTTCACCATTGCATGTTTGTGAATATTATTTCATTAATGAATTAATCCTTTTAACCTTAGGTACTTGTGTAGTTAAAACAGAGATATTGAATGCAACCAATTTTCTTTCCATGCAATCCTTCTCTCTACTCTAAAGTAAGATATTTTTCTTTAGTTTCAAATTGCTCAATTATTGGCAAATAGTTCTAAAATTTGGCTTTGGTAACTACTCTATTTAAATTATTACAAGAAATCATAATGGACATGTATTTACAGTGTACTACGACACAGAAGCATTGAATGGCAAGCGAGATGTTTCAGAAGAGGTTGCCGACCTATTGACTAGAAGCATGAGTGATGTTGAAGCATCCACTCAAGTGACCAAAACTGACGAGTATGAGGTGATCAGTGTGAAGCCTACGTTGCCACCAAGGCCTTGTTTACCAAGGTATGATCAGCTGAAATTAATAAGTTAATATTATTGGACTTTTTCCACAACCTGGTAATCAGAGTGCCTATTTTGCTATCAGGCAGCAGTGCTACTCTGACCACCCAGGCTCCTCCATGAAGCTTGTGCCTTTTTGTTACTTGTGGCTTATTGTAAGCTTTTTGGAAACCCTAGGTGCTTTGTCTTTTATGATATACCACCTGATTATATTCCAGGAGTATATGTTTTACTGTTTCTTCTCACACCATACAGGTCATGGTCTACATGCCTGTCTATGACGCCTATATTGGATAGATATTTGTTTGGTGCGTTGAGCTCTATTATAACTTTTACAACTTTTCAACATTTTGTTTGAAAACTTGCAAACAAAATGTTGAAAAGTCTATCTAGATTTTTATATGTTTTTAGATAATTTTATACCCTAGTATAAAAATCGCACCTATTATCGCATTAAGGATCATACATGGGTCTTACCTATACTTCTATAAGATAACTCCCGAGTATTAAGCAACCAATGTGATTGGTTACTGGATTTATCACTGTTGTACCGGCTCTACACAACTTTTATATACAGGCATCTTAATCTATGTGTTTTTTCACTGTACAAGCATTGTGCATTGCAATAAGATCACAAATTCGATTGGTACATACCCCAAGTTGTTTATCCAATCAGGTACATCTAGTCAAATCCACCATTTTTTACTAGCATTATTTGTAAAGCAGCAAACCTAACCTGACAGAGAGAGGGCGCTCATACACATGTGGCGAAAAAGAGAAGCAGTGTTCTAGGAATGGTAATATAAAATGATTGTGATGTTAGATTTATTTTGTCAAATATAAATTGTATCCTCTTTTCACAGAGGGAGTCCATTATCTACTGAAAAATGGGAGGGATTGCAGGATCCCCAAGGCAGAGTGCTTGAGGTTGATGGTGTCCGACAACTCATATTTAGAGGGGTAAATTTATCTTATTACTAGCTGTCCCGGCAAACATTTGTTTTGCCGTAATTAGTTACCCCGTGTATTGGAAGAAATACAACTGGTAGAAGTTTAAAAATTAGATAGTAGCCGATTCTCAGACCTACTGAATACGCATATAAAATTTGGTAAAAATCGGTCAAGCCGTTTCGGAGGAGTATGGCAACGAAAACTGTGACACGAGAATTTTATATATTAGATGATAAGAGCCCATGCTGAAACTACCTTATCTCATGAGGGTTTACTATAACCACTCTAGCACCTAGGGGGACTTCGACAGACTTTTAATATCCTTGGCGATCTGACCTTAGCAACCTGAAATAACTCATCATTGTTCCAACAGGGTATAGCACATACGATCCGGCACTCCGTGTGGAAGTACCTTCTTGACTACCATCCGTGGCATATGACAAACGTTGAATTGAAAAATTTACAGAAGAAGAAAACAGAGGAATACTTTTCGATGAAACTTCAATGGCGGTCAATGACCGAGGGACAGGAGAATCGTTTTTCGGAGTACAGAGAGAGAAAGAGCTTGGTAGAAAAGGATGTCAATAGAACTGACAGAACTCATCCATTCTATGCTGGGGACAATAACCCTAATCTAGTGATCCTACAGGATATACTGATGACATATGTCATGTATAATTTTGATCTTGGTTATGTTCAAGGAATGAGTGATATTTTGGCTCCTTTACTGCTTCTGTTGGGAAATGAGGTTGACAGCTTTTGGTGCTTTGTTGGATTCATGGAGAGAATAGTAAGTACCTTTGACTTTATTTTTATTGTTGTTATTTTTAGTCATGTTTTTCAGTCCATTCTCAACAAATACGCGTCTAACTCTGTCGAGATCGATCATTTGACGCCGCTACCAGAGGCAGCCACTGGTGGCTTGATGCAGTCACCAGTGCTAGCCACTGGTGACGGCGTGTAGTGGCCTAGCCACTGGTGGTCGCGTTTAGTGGCCGTCGCTAAAGTGGCCAGTGTGCGGGATCACTATAGCATGAGTAGGGTCCACACTCTACGATGCTTGTGAAACTTTAACGAACAACAGTATAACCTGATGCCTCAGACCAAAAACAACTAGACTTGCAATTCTAAACTGACGTTTAGAATAAAACGGTATGAAAGACATGCAGGGGTAAAAGAGTAAGACACAATATGTTCTGCCTTTACTGCGTATCAGGGTAGATCTGGATCCAAACGGTTAAATTACTAGCAAAAGTTTATATTTTTATTTATTTACACACACACTTATACATCTTGACAGGTATTATCCCATTACGTTATAAAAGTAACTCTAGGTTTGAGCAGTTTATAAAACTATAGACTATCAACTAATAATTATAAAATAATACACTTACATGCTAAAGTACATTGATAAATAAATTTAGGTAACTAATCATTAAGACTACAGTACATAATTGCATTAGTGAACTCGTTTACCGAACATGCAAATACATATATCAAGCGACCGTTTGGATCGTGAACTACATAATTTTCCATACATTTTGGTGGAAAAGAGACAGTCTGAAGGTGATACGCGGCTTGCAAGTCTAGTTGTGTTTGGTCTGACCCTGATTCTATTAAATGTTTAAAACGGGTATTATAGCGCGAAGATTAACCAAAGATAAGCATTCAGCTTACCTTCGTTGTTTGCCCAACGTTTCGACACAGTTACATGTGTCGTGGTCGCGGTTTTAAACATTTAATATCATGTCAGTGCGCGTTTCCTTAAAAAATGAATTGACCCTGATGCTGTTTCCCCAGTCGTCAAACTTCGATATGGACCAGGCCGGCATGAAACTACAGCTCCAGCAGCTGCAACAGTTGATCACGTTCGCGAGCCCCGCCCTCGCCGCTCACTTGGCGCAGAAGGACTCTGGAAACATGTACTTTTGCTTCCGATGGCTGCTTGTCTGGTTCAAGAGGGAGTTCTCCCATAGAGATATTATGAGGTATGATGAATTAATCACAATGTCAGCCCATTGAAGGCCGCTGCTGGAGATAAGTTTCCCCAAATGCACGCCGTAACGACCGGTCTTATGTCAATAGGGGGCCGCACCTGAAATTAATAAATTAATAATAATTTAACAGACTAAGGAATGGTGTTATAAGAGAAAATTGCGGTTTGAAAGAAAAGGGAATGCTTCGGTGGTTTGGGCCTGTAGAGAATGGATGAAAGTCGATTAACGAAAGAGATTTTATTGAAGAGATTAGAGAAGATTATGGATGATAATGGGCCGGGTGAGTCGAGGTCGCCCCAGAAGGACATACATCGACCAGATTGGTCATGTCCTGGCGGAAGGTGGCGTGAAAAGTACTCGAAACCGGAGATCATGTAAGAAAAGATAATGTAATCTCTCTGGGAGACAGGCGTGAAGTGTATGTATGTATGTAATACTCCTTTACATATTCTTGATTGCACAATGTACATAACAGATATAAAATTGACAATGGTAAGATTGCAAAAGGCGACCTCATCGCTCAGCTTATGATTATAGTGATTGTATTGCTTATACTTGAGTTTTCTTGCGGATTCAGGTTTGTTTATTAAAATACCTCCATTGGATTTGAATTACTGCGTTTAGGCTATTTCACTTGATATTCGCCAAGAAACTTTACAAGTTTCGAGAATCGTCAAGAAACTCTTTAAAGACAACCTATACTAGTTTGGGAAGAAGGATGTCATTTCACAATTAAATATATTAAAACATGCTTTGTACATTACTTGTAATAAGCGAATAGCAAAGTAATGTACTGTTTTTTTATCCCTTAAATATTATTAATATAGTTACAACTGTGTGTGGAACTGTTTTATACATGTCTTCAAACACGTTTTCCAGGCTGTGGGAGGTGCTATGGACAGGGTTGCCATGTGCTAACTTTCATCTACTAATTTGCGTTGCAATATTGGATGCTGAAGCTGAAACTATTATGTCACGAGATTATGGATTCACTGAAGTATTGAAGGTAAGGGATATTACGTCAAACATCAATACCTAGTGTCAAACAAAGTTGCCTTCCGTTGTTGTCCCTATGTATTCTTAGAGTGATTCTTGAGGAAGGTTTATATATATGCAATATGAAAATAATAGCAGAGAGAAACTTTTAATAATGTATATTGGAAAAACAACGTTTGCCAGGCCAGCTAGTAGTTCCCTAAGAAGTCGTTTTCTTCGACACACCACAACACCATGTAGTTTAAACCTATATTCTTTGTGCCCACTTTAACAATCCTGTCTACCAGAGGCAGAGATTACCCAACTCCACATATCACGGTGATGGCCTTGTTTTTACTTGGCCTTGACTCACACCTATTAAAAGTCCAGCCAAAGCCACGCATGAATTCCATTTGTTGAAAGGGTCAATACTCTCTTGAAGGGGTTTTATAGAGAAATGTCGCTGTTATACTCTCTGACAGCAATCAAGTGTTAATCTGAAGTTTGTTAATATACCTGTATAAAGTAACGATAAACAAAAATTTTCAGCATGTAAACGAGCTCTCAATGACACTGGACGTCGACAAAATTCTTAGTTCAGCGGAAGGGATATACCACCAGGTTATATCAGCCCCGCACCTTACGGACCCAATCAGAATAATTTTGGGTCTGGAGCCATTGAACGTGGCATCAACCGCGAGCTCGAGCGACAACGATTCGACACTCGTGAACACGAGCCCCGCCGACGACAGTACGGGGGATAGCAAAGAGGGAAGCTTCCTAAACCCGGACAACCAAGAAGTTATGTATCAAGTCGGTTTGGACATGAACTTTTGAATGCACTAATTTTGGCTTGAAAGTGTAGTGTGTGGATGCGTTAATGCAAATCTGATGTAAAAAAATGTGTTTATGTTTCCGAGGTTAAAAATTAAGGCGCTAGTGTCGTATGAATTGAATGAACGTGATTGGTGATGAGTCTAATAAAAGCTCATACTAGCGCCAAACGTCGTTTAAATTGTCAAGATGCTGTGCCGTTCGGTTTGAAAAATAAAATATCTTGTGTAAATTTTAGTACAGTTGTATTAAATGTTAAAGTTCCTGAAGCTTGTGTAGTTACAGTTTCTATTGCGTTTTTTTTGACGGATTTGCCTTTTCGTATAACACGAGTGGGTGGTAACGTTGTGATATCCATTAGAGTAGTTTATATACTATGTATTATTCTTCTAATCAACCTTATTTGTTTGTAGTTGGTAGCACCAAAAATGTGAATAATCCGAATAATGCTAGTATTTTTTTGCACATTGTTTTCTTGATACATAGAGAGGTTTTTACCGTCCGTCTGATCATTGGACCACCCGTCGATGGGTTAATAAAGTTCTGAAGTGAGGCCAATTTTAATTACCTGACAGATAGGACGAATGGGAATCACTCCACAGTGGCGTTACAGTCAAGGACTGATGGAGTGAAACTGGATTGACAGATTACCTATGAAAATATTGACAGCTCTGTCATTAACTAAACTTGAAATAATTCAGTCCCTCAGTCCTAGACTGCACAGTCTCGAAAACAGATTTATCCTTCCATATTAATTAAGATCCGTATTCTCTTACACAAACTGGATGTTATTCGAGAGGAGTGCTTGAGTAGTATTTTAGAATACGGGGTTTTGTACACTCAGCATCATTCATCATAATTTTATTGTTCAGATTCGAAATGCAGCGAAAGAAAGATTAGTTAAGACGTAATTATGTTTTTTTAAAATACAAAATTAACCTGACTTGAATGAACTACTTTCACAATTTAAATTGTATTATACACAATTGAACGCACGCGTGCTTAATTAAAAAAATACAAAATACACACCTTGCCAATTATGCCTTGTAGACTAATTATTTAATATTTTTGTTACATGTTAACAGTATTTCTGATTATTTAAATACAGGCTGTTGATTTGCTTCATTCTCATTATAAACCACTGAAAGTTATATTTGTGTTCATTTTCAACTAGTGGACGCCCCGAAATTTAATTCGCGTAGTTTCAGTAATTTATGCAAATTACAACACAAAAAGTATCCTATGTCCGTCTCCTGGTTAAAAGCTACCTCCTCACGAATTTTCAGCCAAATCAGTTCACCCGTTCTTGAAATATAAGTGGTGTAACTATCAAGACTTTCTTTTATATATATAGATAATAAAAGATGTCTGTTGTTCCATTCAGTGATCTTTAAATATTTATATAAAGAACTAATTTAATATTTATTTGGAATAGACGAATCATGTGATATTGTTTTCATATAGATGCATATCAACACCCTGTATAAATAAAGGACAATTTTACATCATATCATTTTATTGAAATAGGTATGATTTCCTTGTGCTTATCTGGGATTTATTGAATTGTCATATACGTTTTGTAGGGGAACTAAGGGATATTCGGGGTGCTATTGGGATTATGGAGAAAAGTGCTAACCACTTGTCTTCAATATCTTTAGAAATTGCCAATTATCAAGTTAGAAGCAACGACTTTACCCATTGGGTAAAGTTTCTGTCTAACCCACTTGGGATTGTGGACGCGACTTTATGTATGTATATTTAAGGTAAGTATGAACGCATAAATACCGAAAGGTATGTAGAATATACTATATCGCACGTGAGCACATTTTATGCACTTTGTTGATGCAAATTTCGACTAACAATGTTATTTAACAAGCTTAGACATAATTAAAACTGAGATGTTATTTTAATGTTATACAACGAATCAGAAAAAATATTGTTATACGGTACCCACTGACAGTCTATTCTCATAGCATATTATTTATTATCTGAAGTGGGAATTGAATAGTACTAGATGCACCCCGGCAGTGTTATTCGCATTTTAGCAGGAATAAGATATAGCCTATGTCCTATTCCGAGGTTATTATCTATATCCACCACCAAATTTCTTCTTCAAAATCCAAACAGTAATTTTCGCGTGAAAGCGGACACGCAACGGCTGCTTATTTTGCGATAAAGTTTTGTCTTGTGTGTAAAAAAAGAAAACCGAAAATCCTTCACACTTTTAATTTTCTAATTGTATTTTTTTTGTAACTAGACAAATTTTGTACTACAACTGTAGCACAGTTGCTTTCTTCTCAGTTTTAATTATGTCGAAGGCAAACATTTTGACGGATAAAATTTTACGACTACAAAGTCATTTAAGTATTCAAGAGCGTTAGGAAACCCTAAAAAGTTTTATTGGAATCGCAATCAACATTGTTCGGAAACAATGTATATACGTCATGCTTTCTAGGAAAGCATACAATTTTCCTATATTTAACCGAACTGGCTATCATTCCATAGAATTTAGACGGAAACTACGTGGTGTTCTGCTTTGTAAGCACCAATAATTTACAATTTGTTATATAAATTCATTCCGCATTTGATTAATAGATAATGTACAACTTTCATAGTAAAATTTCGTTTATGGCTGGTTCTATAAACATTTTCTAAAATGCCTGTATATGAAATCCTGGAGGGGTGGATACAAATTGATCTGACATCTCGCCTCTAAATATCTGTATACGCTAAATGCCTGTTTTGGGTGCATTTAACAAGTAATTTATTCCGAATTTCCTTGAATTGATAATTGAACTAACGGTTTCAAAATTTCCGTCTACATTGTATTTTTCTAAATTATCCATTAGTCAAAATATTATTCAATAGTATATTTTATTTGTAGGAAATATCATATCTTTGGTACACCGTAGCAGAAGTAGGGTTTATATATTTAAATATGTTTTGGTGTATCTTTTCATATTTTGAAGTATCCGTCAAAATGTTGATGAATATTTATCGTATATTAAACGTGCAACTAACTTTTTTAATTTTATATTCACTTTAAAGCATTTTTTTCTCTTTTATTCCAGATTGAACTAGAGTATAACGGATTGCAAATAACCGTAGTGTCGAAAAGCGTATGGGCTTTACTAGTTTAGTGAATGATTTGTTAAGAAACATTTATAGTGTTTATGTATTTTAGGATTAATGCTAAAGATTTCATTGTGTCTTGTTTGACTCTTCATAATAGTTGTATTTGCTACAGGAAAAGATATCTTAATAATCTGGGTGTAAATGTGACACAGCCTGACCTTAAAGCATCGTATTGTAGACATCCTAATGAGTTAATTTAGCCAATAAAATAGTTATAAAAAGTGATCACAAAATAAAATTGGAAATGGTTGGAAAGATTAACCTCAGCTTTTAATTGTAACTAATTCAAAATCCATTGCGCTTTCAATTTAAACCCATGCAAATTTGAAGATCGATAACTCAGAAACCTTTAGTTTTCCACCTATTGTTTCTTTGCAAAAAAATATCTTCGCGATGGCTACAATATGTGTGATTTTCCGAAACGTCATCCGCGAATTTACACCCATTATACAGTATTAGTGAAAAATACATTTGGCAAATAGAACTACATGATGAAGTGAAGACACTGACATGTTTTTGTATCGTTCTATAGTAGGTAATACTTTGTCGATAAATTTATATTTTTATATATAAATTATCCTATTTTTTAGAGTAAGATTGACGTTATGAATATTATGATATTGTTTGTTTTTTTAATGCCAATGATTGTAACGTACCTGGGGACAGTGCCGCCATGATGCCTTTTTTATGACAAGTAAAGTTCCATATACTAAAGCAGTATTTTTACCATGTCAATATTACAATGCAAAAGCAATAAGTGACTAATTTTTGTTTGGCTAGGTTTCAGTGTTTAAATTTAACTATTTTAGAATTGACCTATGTCTAAGTTTGGTATCAGAGTAATATTATATACAATTTATTTACTAATCATCGTTGAATAGCTTCGACGGTACAGTCTACAGGGGTAAATATAACATTAGATTAAATGGTGCTTTACCTATTACTGATGTTTTACCATGTTATGAGGAAAGTTAGGCCTGACGCTGAAAGATACGATATAAAATAATGCTAGTTGTTATGAGCGTGCAACAGTATAAATAAGCACATCTGAATCATACACCGTTTCGTAAAAAAAAAATTCTGTGTTACTATTGGGTCAAATAAGAGATGCAACTAAAATTCATATTATATTTAATAATTAGTTGTAAAAGTTGCCGTTAGTGAGATATAGAAAATATTTTCTACGATATTAAATCGGTATTGTGAGAGTGTAAATCTGTGAATATTTGAACCCGGGTAGTGTTTATTACATACATACATACACTTCACGCCTGTCTCCCAGAGGGAGATCACAGACAGATCTCCTGTAGTCTCTGCCTACCCCTCTGTTTATTACATTAGTTTCTTTTGCTTATTTCAACAAATCTAAGCGCGTGAGTCTTGTCGTATTTTTATTGACGTGCAGTGCTTTGGAGTTAATCTCGGAAATATATAGGTATAGGAAGCTTTAGACCATTGTTTGTACACACTGGCTTAATGGTGATTTTTGGTGGGTGTAAAAAACCAGGGATGGGTCAGTCTGTATGTTTCTCCGAGAAGAAAAATTGATAACGTTCGTTTCAAAATGGAACTGAAAGTGGAAGTACTCATAATAAATGATCTACAGTTACATTTGCCCCGTTAGACTCTAGCTATATGATCCAGGAGAAACTTGAGAATGTTCAGGTTACGACAAAATATAAGTAGATTTTAGTAGTAAGTTGGTTATCTTTTTGTGATTTTAAATAGGTACGATTTGTTTGGCATTTTACATTTTTTTTTGGTGAAGAAATTGTATATGGAAACTCCATTGTCCAGCAATAAGTAACGCGTTGATTAAAGTGATATTGTTGTTGTGTATTCCACTTCAGGATTGTGACTGATTATAGCATTGTACCTTCTTTCATTGTAATAAATATTATCAGAGTTTATTCACGTAATGATGTGGTTTTATTTCTGTGAAGTATGCACAGTCGGTCAAAAATCTGGTCCACCACAATAAGTTTGAAACTCATATTCGTTTTTATCCTTCTCACAATATAACAACTCTACAATATTGATGTTTTAGTGACACAGAAAGTGCTATCAAAACTTATAGACCATTTTTTTACTATCGTATAGTGATGCACTATTTATACTACCCGATATCACACTACATTCCCATTATTTATTAGTCCTGGGACGCGCGTCACTAAAGACACGACACAACAAATAAGCGCTGTGATTGGCTGCTATGTCACACATCGTGCGACTTGTTTCAATCAATCGCAGTGCCTGTTATGTCTTGTCATTTCTTTCTTGGAGCGCTTTACTAAGGCGGCAGTTATTGTAATGGGAAATAATACACTTCACGCCTTTTATATACCCAAAGCAGAGTAGGCAGAGGCACTTGCTAAGCAAATACCCACCGTGCACCAAGCGTATTTAGCCTAACGTGACAGAGGTTGAGCCCATCGCCGTTATAGGTTTCACGCACCTTGTGTGCGGTGTTTCATCACGATGTTCCTCTTCACAGCAATGGGGAAATACAGATAACTGTTCTGCTACTAGATTAGTTAAACTTCCTGTCATTAGTGCCAGTCTATCAGTCCAATATTTTCGTCTTTTATGCGTTCGTCGTTGTAAATTGAATTCAACGTAATTTAACATACGTTAAGGAGCTTGAACGAAAAGTAAGGTTTACGTTAAATTTAATTGTCAGTGTAGATTACAACTGTCAGTTTTCTGCTATGGAGGTAGGACCAGCTGAAACCGATGTCGATGCTCCAGCGAGTAGTGCCGTGCACTGACTTTTACGACAAGGTAGGCAGTAATACCCAAGGATTGACACCTATTTATAGGTAACTTGTCTTTACGAAACACAGGTACCTACCTATCTATTCACCCAAAAATACAGGGCCTTCGATAATGTCGTTACTATAACAAAAAAAGATCCAGCAATTACTCTATTTCTAGGCCGGGTAACCAAAATACTAAGGTAGGCAGTGTCTTTTTGCATATAATATGGTGTGCATGCCGCTGCCAGCGAGGTAAAACAACGGTGCGCTACTATCCCCTTTCAAGACTGCGCGTGGGGTTAGGATTTGCAACTTAAACTTTCCAAGGTAATTTCACAATTAAAACCAATAAAATAGCTAAACGACTTAGAGGCGGAGAGACTAGCGCTGCCACTGGAAAGAATAACACTTCATATAAAAAATCTTTAACGGATTTCTATGAAATCCAAATTCCCTTAAAACGGTTTAAGGCCAGATAGGCGTGTAAACGCTGTCCTACAGTAAATCAAAAAGTAGAAAAAGGTCCCCAAAACATCCTAAATCACAAGTGTACCTACTTATCAGGGATTGTGCAGACTTATCAACTTAGTCACTCGTCCATGAGCCTTACTTCTGTATTACGTTTTATAGTCGAGGGGTCAAACGAGTTGGCATGACCGTTATAAGAGCTCTTTGTTACAATTTGTTTGAAGGCACTTGGCCCGGTGAAGCGTTTGACAAGACCCTAAACATTTTACGTTTCCGAGATTCAGCGAAACCATCGATCTTTGGAACTCTCCTGTCGCGCAATTCTGTATTTAGAAAATAATAGCTTTTTATTGTTCGCGTTGTACTGCCCTTATATACCGTATAAATAGAATCAAGGGTCAGCTTACTCGAAAAAATGCAAAGGTATCTTGATTAAACTTATAGGTACTATTATTTTCATGAATATAAATAGAATACAAAGTAATTCTACTGTCCCAAATAATAATATACCTACCTACAAATTGTAGGAACTCTTCTGCACTTTTGAACTCTACATAAACTATGTATACATACATATACCTACTTTAAATAATTTAATACGTTTCTTTTTATAATTATTCTGTTTTTATACTTATTCTCCGACCTCACTGTATTTTCTTCTGTTCAGCGTTTTCTCCGATTGGAATGTAACCGTTCTACTTGATCTCTGAAACGCGGAAAAGCTCGTAAAATGATAATTGTAATTGATAAATAAAAATTGCATTACCTAGGGATAGAAGGTATTTTCCTAATTGTTTACCCAGTATTTCAAACCTTGCAGCAATATTAAACTTTTAATAAAGTGGACAAATTGGATTATTTACTGATGGCTCATTTATTATAAAAACATTTCTAGCTGACCCGACAATCGTTTTTTGCCAGTATACATTGTTAACAATGTTTCCCTGTTATTTTTTCTATATAATATATTTTATAATTTTTATGTGTATAATATAGGCACACGTAAAACTTCCTCTACAATCATTCTGTATATTAAAGGAAACCGCATTAAAATCAGTTGCGTAGTTTTAAAGATTTGCCTAAGCATGCACAGGGACAGACTGCGGGAGACGATTACGATTGTATTGATTATCCAGGATAAAAAGGTAAGACAGTAATGATAGAAAGTATTAGTAGGTAACAGTAAAAGTAGCAAAATTACCTGCCTAACCTATACTCTACACAGTGTGCACACGGTTCCTTACGCGATGAAATACGCTATCTCCCCTGTTACATCAAGACATAAAGGTTGAGTGTTTGCTGATCACTTTCATTTCATCCCATTATTGTAAAAGAGGGTGGAAACTTGGAACTGTTTACGATTTTGTAGTCCCCCCTTTCAAAGATTTCGAAGGAGCGCTCTGCAATGGTGTCTGCGCCACTGCCTTTTACAAAAAAAGGCTTTCTTAACTCGCGTATGTACATAGGTAGGTATACAAAGACCTTTTCATGAATACCTACTTAGGTCTTTGTCTGTTTTTTTTTGTTCAAAAGTTACTGATACTTTTAATTAAATGCTTCGGAACAAAAGAATCGTTGCGCCACTTCCATAATACCAGTAGACCATAAAACGACGGTGGCGTCCGCACTCCAGAGGCCCAAATTAAGTAAGTAGCGGCTCTGTTAGCTAACTTCTGCTTCGACAAACACAATTAAAGCGACATCTCCGTAGTTATAGCGGCTTTCAGAGCGACCACTTAAGGCCAAGTTTTGTTATTATTATAGGTATAATGTAGCAACTCTGCTACACTGTCATACTTTTTTATAAATACTTAATTAGGTTTCATGGTAGGTATTTCTATGAAAGCTTTTAAGAGTTTATCGAAAGCGGTTTATATAGAAGAAGAGGTAAAAGATGGGCATGTAAATATTTGGTGATTCATGGTAAAGTATGTAATATTTGCAAGAGTATTTCAACTGAAATGCAACTAGTACACATAGTTTTATGAAACCTATTTAGATATGGTTAAAATAAACTGAATAGATAATAAAGTCACACAGATAAGAAAACATTACGGTGCTTTATAATTTTATAAGGTGTAGATACTCCCTGTTAACGTTACGGAGACATTGGAAAATTTGGTCTTTGTATATTATACCTACCTAGGTATAATCTATGTTCTAGTAATTTCTAACAGTTCACACGAAAAGTTAAGAGCAGTCAGCAGTTGTATCGATGCTCGAATTTATTGAAATGTCCAACACTAGGTACATATGTGTCAATAAAACGAGCATAAAAAATCTGATCTCTGCTTCTCTGTAAACGATAGGTTCTTTTTCAACCTTCCTATTTTGGTACGTACATCTACATCTTAGTGAAATGTTTATAAAAATGTAATTAAATTATTCATATAGATGCAACAAACAACCACAGAAATAATGCTTCCTCTTAACTATGTCGCCAATCCCGACGTAAGAGCCTCTCCTTGACTGTCACATTACAAATTTGATTCGTTACATCTCGGGACGGATACAAGGGTAGTAATGCCTAAATCCGTACTTTGGAAATAATTAGATCACAGAATATTGTGACTGTCTTTTTCCTAAATAGAAGAACTCAGCAGTTATTTTCTATTTTACGGTAAGTTGATGATTCTTATTTCATTATATCGATTTACTTAGGTAAATTAGGAAATGTTTATACGAGATAAATATTATTAAGTAAGTTAGACACTATTTCGTATGTATTTGTCATTCGTTTCCGTAGGAAGTTATGGAAAAATATTTGTTATAATCTACAGCAAGTGTCGAAAACCGTTAAGTGGTTCTGTGAAGATATTATTATAGCAAATTAACGTAGCATTGTAAGTTCAACGTTGACATGAATGTTAGGTACCTGCAACATTAAAACCGTAACCATGCTATGGTCGTAAGTACATGCAATAAATGTAAGTATACACCTACCTACTTAAAAAAAAACATCGAGATTCCCATGTCTAAAGACAAACAAATAAAAAAAAACAAATCCATTTAGTGGTAATGGCGTCACTTCACCAATTTCCCTGGCAACATTCTTCTGCAGTGAAGTTCCTCGGAGGACGGCGACAGGGGTTGGTAATTGGCCAACAGACGGACAGACTGACGTGACGGTTCTTACCGAAGGCCGTGGACATAGTGAACTGGCAAAGACCATTTATTTCTGGTCTTTAAGTTACTACATGGAGAAATAAGAGTGGCGAGAAATCACATTAAATATTCAGCAAGCACGCGCCAAAATATCCTTGTCGGTATGCTTATTACATTTATCATTAACTTACATTATACATACAAAGTGTTTTTATTTTGTTGCATTGCCTCCTTTAGCGGTAGCGAAACTTTTTGCCTTTAATATTTTATTCAAATATCTGAAAAGAAAATGGTGACTCCGAGCCTGGTCCGGGCTGTTGACAAGGCTTTTTAATATTAGGAAAAAGTTCCTAATACAGAAAAAAAAGAAAATTGCATAGAAAATTACGTTACATGATTTTTTTTATATTTTTAGCTAACACATAACCTTGTCCATTAGCCTTAAGCGATTCAACAAACAAAGCAAGAAAAATTGATTTCATATAGGCACCTGAAGCGTATTACGTAGGTTAGAAATTCGAAACTATATCTTTGTTATGACACAACCAACATACATTTCAAAATCCCTTACAGCGGGTGCCAACAGTCTCTCGCAGACATCCTCAATACGGGGTTAACTAACCGGCAAACGCCGCTGTACACGGAATAGTGTACTCTATTATTTGTAAGTTAAACTGCAATTTCCGTTGCAGTGCGCTGTTACCGGGATGTACCAGCTTTACGGGTTAATCTTTTAAGCTCTGCCCAGTTTTGGACCAAGTGTGTTCGTTAACACCGCAGTTTGGATGGCGAAAAATCTACTGTTGTACCCTTACAGTAGCCAGTTTGGTCAAGTAGGCTTTGTCTAAGGATTTGCGTAAGCGTGTTCATGGCAAAAAAAACAAGTAGAACTTTTTTAGACATTTTTATAGCTGTAGTGTTCGTTTAGCTTATTAGATCGAAGACTGTTGTACATAACTATGTTGGTACCGAAATAATACATGGATTTATTGAATATATACAGAAACTGTTCAGTAATATTAGATATGTATCAGTCAATTGTAGCTGGATGAATAAAAATTAAAAGATACAAACATTAAATCAAGAAAGAAATTTTAAAAAGATAAATACGATGGCATCTAGTACGGTTTAGTACTTCCTGTGGCTACCTTCCGAGTTCATCGTTACAATATCTTCATGGTACCATAATAATGCATTGTCATCCAAGTTACATAAGTGTACCAAATTTCAGCTCAATTGAACTACTGGGTCAAATTATACCTTTTGATGTTTTACAATATACTTTTGGTCTTTTACGCCGTGTATTGAAAGATAAATACTTTATATCCAATCTCATTTTAAAGATAAAATTAAAGTAAATACACTTCACGCCTTTTAATCCCAAAGCGAGCTAGGCAGCACCCAAGACAAAGAAAAGGCAGAGAGAGAGAGCAGCATTATATATTATTTCGATAAAAAAATATTTCCACCAATCAATAGAAATTACGTAATGTGGTGACTTGTTTCGATGTATAAAGAGTGACAACATCATTTAAAATTTGTTATATAAATTATAATACCGAACATGGTTAATTGTTCTAATTCGTCGAATTAATTTATGTAGCTACAGTTTTTTAAATGACAGCAATTTTTTTTAGTAAATTTTTTTTTAGTAACATTGCTGTCATGCTAAATTCAAGAAGCACGTACAAATTTATATTTTACCTACTACTACACTTTATAAAGCTCTGAAGATATGTTCCTACACAAATTCCAACGGTTCATTCTGAAGGGACTAAGCTTAAGTGGCTAGATGCTCGCGACTGCCACAGTACTTAGCTGGGGAAATTTGGCTCTCCTACAAATGGCAGTAGAAATAGGCGGGATTAAGTGACTGGTTGGTCACATTCCTGGCTTTACTTACGCTTGCAATGTTTCAGGATTTCCTAGAGAAGTAAATATTTTACTTAGACATGACTTAAAAATATCCCATAAGACAAAGTTCGCTTGCGTTTGGAACGTTTTGCTTGTTTGCTTTGCGCGTTTAAAGTTAATTTTGGAGGTGGTTTATGCTACGTTCTCTTTTTTTCTTTTTTTTTGTTTGAGCTGCGCTTTGTTTTATGTAAAATATAGAGGTGCCGTGACCTAACGTTTGCCATGAACACGTTAATAAGTATGAGGTCGAAGATGGGTTTACATCATCAATATCTGTTTGGGTAAATCTCTGCTGATCCTTAGTAGAATAACAGGCATGAGTCGTATTTGTACAGGTGTCATACTGGTAATGGGGTGACGCCCTTGAGAATGTCATGGGGCACCGTTTCGCCAGTTTTGAAGCAGGCCTGGCAGGTGGGTCTGTTGCTTTTATGATGAACTAGCTGACCTGGCAAACGTTGTTTTACCAATATACTTTATAGCCTATATGTTATTCTAGTTTATAAGCTACAATGCTGCCAAGTTTAATAAAAAATCCGTCCAGTACTTTATGCGTGAAACAAGGACAAATATCCATCCATACATCCAGACATCCATCCAAACTTCCGCATTTATATATTAGTTAGGTTTATATTAGTAGAATTAGTAGGAAATAGGATAGGATATGTGTTGGTTGAAGGTACAGTGAACTTTCATAGCACCTATGTTTATTCGGAGTTCCATATTTAGACTATATACTGCCAGACTACGGTCAAGAGAGCCGATGGCTCTGGGACTGCCAATTTAGGTTGTCTACAACTTTTGGTATCTCCCCATCTTTCCATGTTTCATCTGGGTAATCTGTTTGCTTAGAAGCTTCTTACAGCTTGATCTCCTGCTTTGCGTACTAGGCGTCATTGGAACCGTAGATGCCTGCGTGGGGTTACCGGCACCTACCTAAGCAGTCCCTTGATGGACGTGTCGCATAGTATCGTTGTCTTCATGAAAAAGCAAAACGGAGTATACGTATTACCGTCCACGCTGAAGAGGAAGCCACAGGGGGTGGGTGAGGCCTGAATAATGTATTCTGGGAGGCCAGGACCCAACCAGTACTACCGGCGACAGCTCGAGGTCTTCGAATTTCGTCAGTAGAAGTTAGACAGAACCCCGTAGACATCTCCATAGCGGTGGGTTGTCCATGAGTACGAGTATCCTTCTCGTCGACAAATAAAGTCAGCAGAACACTCTTGTCAGGATGAAGTAGAGCCCTCATGTACTTTCCAACCTATGTTCACATACCCTCCGGGAAGCATAAAGTGCCGTTGCGTATGTAAAAAGTGGATAGATAAAAAAGCTACGCGCAGTTGCTACGCCTAACTTTTGCTACGTCGTAGCATAATGATGCGGCAGTCGGTTTTAAAGTTAGAGTTTTAATTAATTCACATTTTTATTAAATTGAAGTAAGTAAATGAAATGTTGAATGTGTTTACTTTGTCGAGCAAATTAAATGTGAAATTTTGTTTGGCGCCAATTGCCTTGATTACTGCCGGGGGCACGACGGAATGTTATTACTGTCCGTGACAGTTTAAATGATGATATTTTCAAAATCATGGTAATTTTGGTCAATGTCAATCATGGTCAATGTAAACCGGAGAATATATCCGATTTGGTGTAACAATGGTGACAGTACCAGAGTCAATATGTACAGGATCAAGTACACAGAGATTGTTCATGACATTTGTCATTTTCAGCAAACACGAATTAATACTCTAATAATAAATTAAAGAAAGAAGAATCAACTTCAGCCATTACCTACGAGTCGCCCTTACGATTTTTTTCCCCTCGATTTATCTAGTCTGTCATGACCAGGTATCTGTCAAACCCTGACTTCGTTACCATGGGACCACCTTTTAAATATCTTCTTTGCAACAAAAGAAGAGTCATCAAAATTGGTCGAAGTTATCGGCGAACAAACATAAAATGGCATATAATACGAATTGAGAAAGACCGCTTTCTTGAAGTCCCTTAAATAATTTACTTCAACTTATTAATCAACTCATACTTACTAATTAAACCATCTAAACGTGATAGGTGATAAACCTTCCCACCAGCGAGAAATGTAAGATAAAATATAGTCTATGTATTAATCAGATGTAGAAGCTATGTTAAGCTGTATAAAGTCTCATTGAAATTTGTCCAGCAGTATTTGTTTAAAAGAATAGCTCACATCTATATAAACTTTCGCGTTTAAAATAATAGTGATATTAGGTGTGCGCCGGGGAGTTTTGTAGCAGATAAGTGTTCTTCACTTTTTGATTCATCAATACATAAATTAAAAGTTTATTAGGTACCTACTGTTATTTTAATAAGAACGAATGTTCTGAACAGAACATGCTCCTAACAGAACATTAACTCATTAAAGGCGTTGTTTGTTAAACAAAAACCTCCCCTATTTACAGGTGTAGAGTAAACTACGTAGCTCAGTAAACTCATAACAAAAAAAAAAGTAATATTACACCGTAGGCTGACGCGGCCGCCGGGGATACAATATGCTCTAAATGCCGATGCATATTGAAGATCTGTTGACACGTAGTAGGGTTGTCGATGTAATGAGTTTGTTTTTATATTCGCCATATACTTATTAAGCATAGCGTATCATACATCAAATATTAAATTCCTTGGTCTTCCTTTTATTTTTGACACAGTTATTTAGCAAAAATAATCCTTATGATGAAACCTTTCGATCCGATTTCGACCGACCGTTCGACATGCTAAAGCTTCAGGGTAAAATGTTCCATCAACAATATTAAAAGTACTTTCCTCAATACAAAAAAAAACTCAGTTATGAGAGATCAAAAATTAAAAAATTTCAAAGAAAATATTTTATTTGCATTTTGACCCCCCTTTTAATTTTTTTTATAGGTAAAAAAATACAAATCTTTAAATTAACTATCTTGGTTCATTACCTTTGTAATAAGGTACAACAAGTATGCCAAAAGACAGAGCAACCGCCTAGGCATAGGGTCTCCATCCCCATTTGTTGCAATGCTGCTGATGTAGGTACGACATTTGTACTCCAAAAGAGAGCTGTCAGGGCAATTATAAAAGGCACAAGAGTGACTCAATTTGAGATAAATTTAGTATAGATATTTTGACGCATCCATTGCAGTATGTTTTTCTAAATATTATGCATATCCGAGAAAATATTGATTTATTCTTGTAGCATGATGATGTATACAAATATATAGCATTAGAAATAAGTGTAAGATTGATTAACCTTTTAGTCGCCCCTAATTAAGTCATATTTATGTTATGTGAACCGTGGGCACTTGCTTAGCAAGTGCCTCTGCCTACCCCACTTTGGGATTAAAAGGCGTGAAGTGTATTTTTTATGTTAGGTACGCCCTGATGATTTTAAAAGATGCCAGTTTCTTCCCGGTTCTTCTCGCCAGTTAAATAATTTAATTCCAACCGGGGACGTTTACTTTTGTTTTTGAAATCAGTCATATACAGTAGTATATATGTCTGTAATAGCACTTATAACGATGAAAAATTAACACATGTCATTTCATTTCATTTAGGCTGCAAATGAGCTGTACTTTTGCACCCTAAAAGGAATTGCACCTGCTACAGTTCACCATGTATAACTTATAAGCTAAATCCATATCTATCTATATTACAAAATTAATACACAAAACAATCATCATTGCACTTAATTTTTCGAGCCCTATCTCACCTAAGACATAAAACCACCGACAGCAGATTCATTTTATAGATAGTTCTACCCAAATCCATTATACCGGCTGTTAAATGAATAAAAAAAAAAGAAATGTAAAATGGCGCCCAGAATACAGTCAGCCTGTTGTGATGATCGACGACATAACTTTGAATGAACAATTTAACGGCCGACAGCCCTAGGAAGCAATAAAATCTAGATAAACTGTCTGTTCCTACAGTCGGGTAGCGGCGAACAATGCCCCGCTTTATGACCCGACTGCCGCCGTGACTACCAGAATACAATGATGTGTGCATCACTGACACATTTACATACACACAACTGAATTAACAACGAGCCGAGAGTAAATACAACGGTCAAATAGGCGTAAGTTCAGTTTATTTTCTTCATATGCAATCGATGAGACGGAAGTTGCAACTTGTGACACCCGTTGTTGATAACAAAGCAGTGCTGTAAAATCACACGTCACACCGGCGTGACGTCACAAACATCAATCTTATGTAGTTAAATTGCATGATAAAATTTGTAAACGATACCTACGACAAGGTCTATTAAAAGTAAAACGATAAAGTCTAGTAAAAGTATATCTGCAATTCGAGAGGCCTATGCCCAGATGATGACGATGATGAAAAGTATAATAGAAAAAGACACGTACAACTTGTCAGTTGTACATGAAATACTGAACTACCGGTCTGAGATCTGTAAGAACGTTTGCGTTAGTTTTACAAGCCCACCCCTTTCATAGTGGGTTAAATGCGCTTGGAGAAGTGAAGTGAAGTGACTACGGAAGTTTGCTTACCTCTGTCTAACCTCCTATACGATTAAAAGGCTTGGAGTATATTATTCTACATTAGACAAGGATACCGGTTAATACGATTGCTCCTTCCAGAAAAGCGAAAAGTGTAAGCAGTTGTGAAATTAGTATCAAGTCATATTTATGGTAAGAACTTAGATGTAAGCCCTGACAATTTGAATATATGCCAATCTTCCTGGTTCTTCTGGCCAGTAAAAGAAATTAATTCGAACCGGGGTACGTATACTTTTGTTTTTAAAATCATACTCGACTTTCATCAAGTTTTGTGTTATGCTACTGTTTGATCACAAACAATTGCTGTTCTTTATGCGGAACGAACTGCCAGATGTACGCTTGCTATGCTATTATGCTTGGTGTTAGTGACATCTAGTTGGGTTAGAACAGTAAGAAAACGATAACTCTTTCCGTGTCGATTCATTCGGTAATTTCGTGATTGTTCTTACGTCCCGTAAGACGTCACGCTACAGCAGTAAGCTAAGCAGTCGCTAACGTATGGCGACATCCAACAAACAATAAACGAATGTTTTCTTTTTGTTCTAACTCCACTGATAACGTTTTCCACTGAAAACGCAGAGACCGAGTTCCTAACCTAGGTGTGACGCCCGTGTGCCGGCAGCGGATACACTGGTATGTAATGTTATAAACAACGTAATTTTATAACGAATACTTAATTAAAATAACTGTGCCGATGGAAAAAAAAAATTACGCACCTAATACTTTTTATCATTGTCATCCACTGTGACTTGTAATGGAGTAAGTAAGTAGGTACCTTCTCTGAGCAAATATGAAGCAATTTCCTCACTTTAATAATATTAATAAACGATTCGAGGAACTAAGATAAAAAAATTCGGTAAAATATTTCGAGGAAAAGGGGAAGAGAAAAATCGCTTTCCCTCAGTCTCGGTTCGCTGCTACCTATTTGTGCTTAAAAGACGAATTTCTCCGATTCTAACTAAGATATGCTACACGGAAAACGTTCTGAAATTTCGAAATATGCTCACTCATTGCCGAAAGCATTTACGAGTTTCATCCTCTTAATGTATGAGATTTCTGTTTGTAGATGTGCGTGAAGGTGTGCTAATGGAAAGTGGGGGCGATCAATCTACACCAATCCCAGTCGAATCGTGACAAAGTGCTACACGCTCCCATGCTTTGGTGGCTGCTTGAAATGTTATATAGACACGGTACGTTCATAGTTAAATGTATAGTGATTTACGAGTATTAGAGTTAAAGTGTTCCAGGGTATTAGTGTTCCAAATAACAAAAGTACGTAGTGTTCATGGTCATAATATGTTGCTAAGATGTCATTGTTCTTCCTTCGTAAAGAGTTTTGGTACATTGCAGGACTTACTGAGACACATATTTGTCCGTATTAAAGCCGAAATACCAAAAAAGCTCTAACGACTTTCGATATTTTGCAGTCAAAAGTTGTTTTTACCGATTATGAGTTTTGACTGTAACATTATATAAAATTATACTTATCGCCACTTTATTACTGTTGTACAACCCAGAAGTAATTTCAACAATGTTCTCATATAACATCACATACATTGTCTACGTAGAAACAAAACGTTACAAATTCGCTTAGACACGTAGTAGCACTAAAACTAATTCTGATGGCTGCGTTGGACAAGGGAGAAACATTTACTTACTTCCCGGCTACAACAACGTATACAACTTTCTTACTACAAACCTATTTCTGTGCACTTTCCTTGTGTTCGTAGCTCATTGAAAACTACACACTATATCTTCGAGGCAACGAGTATGCAGAATATGCTAATTTTATAGATAAATCGCGCCGTGCACCCCGCCGAGGTAACTCTATTCAGAAATTGTGAGGAAATGTATTTGTGAGGAGATGGATTGCTCGATACACATGGGAAATATGCGTAAGATGTGTTGCAATTTAGCGTCTACATTCGTTATTGGTGCGGTTTTTTACACAATCTGGGGTAAATTTATTCGGTTAACCGCACGACCTTGGAGTAGACATGCCCTTCCTTTTTTAATTTTCATCAATCAATACATAAAGTATAAAACAAAGTCGCTTCCTGTGTGTGCCAAAGTCTGTCCCTTTGTGTGCTTCGGTCTGTCCCTTTGTGTGCTTCGATCTTTGAAACTACGTAATGGAATTTGATGCGGTTTTCTTTAGTAGATAGAGAGTCTTGAATATAGTCTTATAATAGAAGGGAAACACTGGTAATATTGTATATTGGCAAAACAACGTTTGCCGGAGCATCTAGTTATTCAGTAATATTCACAACATCTATCTATGTTTTCAAATAAATATTTTGTGCGTTGTACCTTTCATCACTATGTTTTCCTTCATAGTATTAGCATTGCGTAGCGTATATTGGCTTTAATAATAGCTCAATTTGCACACCCAAATTCAGTCGGTCTCGAACCCACATTTTCCCTTTTGTACTTTCATTGTAAACACGCTAGGCCAATCTTTTGCAATTTAAAACACATTTTAATGGGTATCAGAATGTTAAACGCCCCCAGTACGATTTTTATCGAACGGAAGTATCAAGCAATATAAAACTTTACACTCTATCATAGAATTTACATTATATAATTTGTGTGTAGCAACAAGGAGTCACGGATACCAATCAGACAGACTCATAATTGGCTGCCCGGGAGAGGAATATAATTGACTTCCGCTGTAGCCCAGTGCAGGGGGAGAGCCTGGGTAACGATTTTCGACACAATGCCCTATTTTGTAACCTGCCAGTATTCATAAGATGTTGCTTGTAATAACTATGTGGTAAAAGGAAGGCTATTTTCCCAAAAACGTATTTAACTCAAGATGAGCGACGATAATAAAGAGCTTTCGACTTAGATTACCCCGCCGGGAGTATTACATAAACTGTGAAAAGTATTTCTGCGGGCCAATGCGGACATTAAAACTTTAAAAGTGATTAAAACTAATTTTCACCTACGTATCTCATATCATGCCATATTTTTCTTTAAGCAATAGAATATCATTAGGTTCAAAATCGTGTGACTAGGGTGAAGCGTAGGTGGTCGGATGTTTGGTCGGATGCTTATTAAGTGTTTTTAACGGCTTTGAATAAAACGTCTACGGAGTGGAACATGAATTAAGTATAATGTCTGATTGTAATATGATGTATAAATTATAAAATAGTTAGGACACGTGTAAAAATGTATCACTACATTATTATTCAAGATTCAGGCGATAAAATGTTTCCACATAGTAATAATATTATAAATATGTAATTTTGATATTGTGCTGGTTGTACTGAGGGGAGGAGAGAAAAGGTCAGAAATACAAATACTTACCTAGAAGAGAGTAAGAGATAGATAAAACATACTAAAAGAACTTGTTCTACATATATATTGTCAAAACCTAGTAGTTTGGAGGTCTTTAAGTTACAAGTGAAGTGTACTACCACATCTCTGCTTAACATCAGGCAGGGTGGTAGTCAACGGCATTCAGAGTTCATTGTATTTAAAAAAAAGCCTTATAGAGAGAACTGGTCATTTTTAAAGAAACTTCGAACTAACAATAAAGGTAAGCTGATTAATTCGTGGATAAATTGTGCGTTTTAGTATGGGGTATTTTTTTACATTTCGCAGTTGTCAGGCGTTACATATAAACTCTTAATGTAGTGATAACAGGCCCACGCCCTATTGCGTTACGGTTAAATGTGTTTTCTGAATCAAGGTTATTTGATTACCGAGTATGTACCTCTGCCTACTCCAGTTTTATATTAAAAGTCATATTTTTCTGTTAGTCTTTGGCACCCTTAGTGCAAGGGTAGTTTCGGATCAGGTAACCGTGTGTGAAATATTCCGAGATATTTATTTCAGTACTAGCTGACCCGTCAAACATTATTTTACAAATATACATCATTTAGAACTTCTTTTTCAATGAAAAAGTAGTCAATATCCTTTCTCAGACTCTAAATCGGTTCAAAAGTTTCGGCGTGAAAGTGAGACAAGCAGACAAACTATCGCATTTATAGTATGGATTTATCCGTCTGTAACATATTAAAGAAAAACATTGTACCTAGGTATGTTTATCTTCCATCAGAGCAGCCGCATAAATTGCCCTCCTGCTTGCTAAAGTGAAAATGCGTAGGAATTTATTTTTTCGTGCAAGTAAACAAGATTTCGAATGAAGGCGACAGTCGATTTCCAATGTGCTGGAAGAAATAACATACCTACACATACGTCATATTGACGGCGTTGGAAATCAGGGACCGAGTTGCTTTGATAACGCGCTTTCTTAAGGTGAAGTATGCTCGTAATGTTATGTATTATTTTTCATCTTAGTAGACCTGCGTTTTTATTTTGTACATTATTATCTGTACTACGGTCGGCCAAGATAGTAGTCTATAAATTTTTAATGACACTTCCTTTGTCACTAAAACATCAATACGGTAGAGTTTATTTGTTGTAGAGTACGTATTAGTGACGAAGCTAGGAGGTAAGCCGGTAGTGAAAAATGGGCACTTAACCAATGCTTATTTAGATTTTTTTATTTATCTTATTTATTTGAGCTATAATAAGTCCCTACGCTACTTAATTTCCTTGAAAATATTTGTTAAAGTGCCTGGCATAGGCTTGTCTTGTACTACCGGCTTACCCCCTAGCTTCGCCACTAGTACGTATCCATATATATAATTCATTATATTACTACAAATGAACCGCAATGTCCTATGAGTTTCAACCTTAGAGTAGTTTTTTTGGACCAGATTTTTGACTAACTGTACCTAGTAAGTGACTTTCTCTTAAGTGAGATTGCCAATTGCCTATTCAAAATACCTTTCATTCTGTATTTCTTCCACAACATGATGTTAAAGGCGATCTAAAGTATATGCGAGACACGAAAGGGATTATTTTACAATGGGCCCGTGTTACCTTTATTATTTGTCTATGTAAAAGTAACCTAAGGGACATCTCCCATCTCTATACCCAACAGTCAGAAATCATTAAGAAAGTTCAACGACCTGAACCAGAAAATATCGCCTTTCTAATTATTTTATCCACCGTACTACAAGATCTTATGAACATCTCTGTGTTACTATGTTTTCTACTTTTTTTCAACGTCTTGTAACCTTCATTTACGACGATAATAAAAAAAGCGTTTTAGTATACCATACACTTGCGATCAATGAAATTCAATTTACTACTGTTTGTTAGCAGGTAGTGACTTCATTCCGTTTCATTGCTCGTAAGTATAGTTGAAGGCAAATCCGTGTATTAGAAAGTACATATTTGGAAATCCAATATCGGCCGTCGGAAATGTTCTGAAGCGAGTGACGACGAACTTGACAGGATTGCTCTTGACAGATCACGCATGACAAGGGTAGCCATCTTCCTACACTTATTTATAACTTTTTTTTTCTTTTCCCTCGCAAGAAGATGCACAATCACAATAGGATTTATTCTGAAAAATGTTTTTCTGTCAATGTAATTGTGTTCATCGGAGCCGTTTGAGTTTTTCAAAGCTGTAATGCATTATGTTTCCTCATGCTTAAGGGCAACATTGTTCAACATTTTCAATGGAGATTTTTCGTAGAATGATTGTCGTGTTATCGACGTATGTATTTACTTTCTTTGTGGGCTTTTTCGATAGTCAAAATGTCAAAGACTCTGACCTAAGTCGTATTAAAAGAAGTTGTTATTGATACATGTAGAGGAATTTATGAAATTAGGGGTCTTTTTAGTATAACATACCAGTTACTATGATGAGCAGTACGTATCTCATTGTCATTTGACAAGATACAAACAAGAAAAGTTCTAAATAATAAGTTCTTATTATTTTTCATTAGTTACATGTTTAATGAAATAGGCCACTCGGGTGCTAGGTATATAGTAATGTAAGTAATGTTATTATAAATTACGCTCATTCAGTTAGTAACCAGATGAAATAACAGACTGCCAAGTACATTAAACGTGATGTACCTACATCATTAATTTTCATCTAAATACTTACCAAGGACAAACGGAAACCAAAGAAACGTTGGAAGGTTATATTTTAGATTAAGCCGATTCCTTCCAATCGATTGGTCGGTACAAAGCTGGCGTAGATTATTGTATCTCGCGTGATGGATGACTACTATTTCTGAATATTGGGACGGATTGATGGATCTCATTCCGACTGAAGGGTTGGGGAGGAGTCGGCAGGGAAGCAAGAAAATTATTGCTTGTTCCATGAGAGTTATCTAGATGGATTTATCATACTTTCCTGTAATGGTGTCATGTCAAACACAAATATTATGCATGTAGTATCTATTTGTATCTCGTAATAATAAGTTAGGTAGGTTTTTAGGTAAATTCTGTGACGCGTGCATAAGACAGAATAGTTAGGTCATTTTGTCATTAGGAAGCGGTTTTAAAAAGACTCAATAAGTTCAAAAGAGGAGGTTCGGACTGTATCCCACCATATTTTATTGTCCAATGTGCGATAGTACTTAGTTATCCACTCGCTATGGTATAATACATCGCTTTGTATGGGAATACACCCGTATTCCCGTCTAAATGGAAGGAAAGTTTAGTGGTTCCTGTACACAAGGCAGGTGAATTGAAAATTGATAATATATCGAACTATCGTCCTATTAATATTCTACCCACTTTTACGACAGTTTTTGAGCAACTCATTTAGGTCCTAATCATTTCAATATTTTTATCAACGATATTGATAAATGCTTTAGGGCCACGGAATGTTACCTTTTTGGTGACGGTCTTACATTGGCAAGGACGGTCTTATATCAGGAGGACGTAGTACTCCTTCAAAATGATCTGGACCAGCACGAGCGATGGTGTAACTTAAATTACATGTTGCTGAATGCTAAAAAATGCTTTGTGGTGCATTTCAGTAGATGTAAAAATACAATTTGTAGATCATATACAATAAACAGAAATCATCTTACGGAATTGGTTGTGATTCGTGATTTGGGTGTAACAGTGGATCCTGTTCTAAAATTTAATATCCATATAGAAAACATTTCGAAAAAGACGTTTAAGATGCTTGGATTTATAATTAGAAACAGTAAATATTTTAACTATCCTACAACTGTTATTAGATTGTATCAATGCCTAGTACAAAGTGGGTTAGATTATTGCAGTGTAGTTTGGAGTTCCTTCTATGATGTGTAGGTACATTAAAAGAGAGATTTCTTTGACATTTATGTTACAAGTATAATTTATCTAATAAAATTACAAAGTATCGCCTTAATCATTTTGTATTTATGTTCCTCTTGGATCGCAGAAGGGTCGCGGATTTGTCCTTCCCTTCTAAACTGGTTAAAGGTGATATTGATATGTCTAATTTATTGACATATGTAAATGTCCATGGCCCACCACCTGTGTATCCTTTTTTTTCAATGTATTATTGTAGATATACTAAGTTGATAACCTAAATAAATAAATAAATACCTCGCATTTTCCTCCGGAATGCGCATTTAAAGCAAAGTTTATTGTGTATTTTCGGAACTGTTTTATTTGCGTAAATGGTTAACCTTCAACCAAGCCCAGAACCAGGTATTCCGTTCTGCTTAGCCATTATATTAATAGTTTAAACCAGGTGTTAATATAATGTCAGTCCGCGTTTTTTTTAAAAACGATTACACGCCGTCCTGGACCATTCAAAGAGGTCCTTGCCCTGTAATGCTTAACTGGGATAATCAATTTCAATTTTCGAAGACCGCTGCCTGCCTTCAAGCGATTCATGTACATATTTTGAGAAAAAGAGCCAATAGCAACAAAAATAGATTGTCAAAGATCGAGTATCCAACTACATCCATTGATAGTTTTTTTTCTGCTCTGCGCCTTGCAATTGATCTATGTCATTAGAGATTGATTGCGCCGAAACTTATTCGGCTAACGGTTGACATTGAGAAAATTTATCGGTTAATTAAACGTTTTCCAAGCGAAACCCAAACAGAAAAATATAATATTTGTAATAAAAACTGGGCCATCTCTCATATGCACGTCGTCGACGACGACGGCGTAAAAATTACCACTTCAGTTTTCAATTCCAAATAGTTTTCGTTCGGGAAAACTCGGAAATTGTCGGCCGCCCCCGGCTCGCGCTTACGGTACGGAGGGCGGGAACACAGTATCAATTGGACGGTTCGCAGGAAAGCCGTGTGTTTGAATTGAGAACGATCGTCCCGATCGGATACCGGAGTGGTTTGTTAAAAGTTGCTGTAACTTTTTCTGTGTGCTGTGTGCTGTTTTCGGCCAGTTGGTTACTGTTTTGTTGGAATGTGATTTAAAAAATAAACGAGACTGGATATTTCCGGGGATTTTAGTTCAGTGGCCGGCGCGCGGGGTATGGCCGGTAATGAGGTGAGGACTAACGAGATTCTGTTTAATCACTTTCATGTAATTTCCTTTTTTTATTGTAAGATATTTCTGGTAATGTTTTTTTACCATTCATCTGAGATAATGTTCTTACTGTAATATTGTAGAGGTAGTTGCACTGGTTAGACACGCATTAAAACTGTTGTTTAAAATTGAATTATTTTGAGAATGGCATAAAGTAAAAAAATAAAAAATAAGCGACTACTTCAATATACTACTTTTAATCGCGCACAGTGTGAAATTAATAGAAAAATTAAATGAAGGCTTAAACTGTCCATGTGTTAGTAACACTCTAACAAACTTTTACTTAAATATAATCATACGAGCATAATCAATACTCCTATGTAAGTTCACAATTTAAATACTACTTTATGTACATGCATACTCTCATTGTTCTTTTATAATGGAAGTTTAGATAAGCCGGCGTGTTAAATTATAAGGGTGACAAGTGGTTAGACAACCGCCTAGTAATCTATTTTCAAACCCCCAAGGTACCACTTATTAACATAGTAATAATTGAAATAAATACAGTTAGTACCATCATGGGTACAATATGTCACGAGTTAAATATATTTGTCAGGTTTTTACCTGGGACTTAATAACACGGAACCCTTTTGTCTCTTTCTGTACTAATTACAGCACATTTTTCAGTGCTGCCTTATTTTAATACGACAAATTGAACCGCTATATTAAAATGTCTTCAAATTGTACTTAAACCTAAATTAGTCATACCCGGCTTGGGTGGGTACCTTGCTGTAGTTAGTTATATGTCTTTGCAGTTAAAAAGGACAAAGTCAGTTAATAAACTAAAGGAAATATTCGGAAGATGAACGGTGACTTTGACTGTCAAAAACTTGCTTAAGATCTGTCAAATTCCATCCATAATTGACAATTTTAAAGTAAAGTCGAGAGTGGGTTTATTAATGGTATTCTAAGTTCAAATAAATTTTCTTGCGTATACAAAAATAATTAAATACTTTAAGAGCAAACGACAAAATCACTCAATGTCAATGCCCGGCCATTTAGCTATTTGACTTCATTAATCTATTTTCAGAGTACTGCAATAAAATATACCTATAGGTAAATATACAACGTGACAGTTTTGCCAGCTGCAATATTTTTTCTAGGTCTTAGGAATCATTAAAAAAAATATTTTTTTTTTCATTAAGATAGTCACATTTTTTTCTGAAAAAAAAAAAGACTGCTCTGAAATTTTCGATAATTAGTCAGTGCAAAGGTCTATGTATGTGCTTTTCTAGAAAAAAATATGATAAAGTAACAATTAGTCTCATGATACACAAAGATCATATTTTTTCAGTTTTGCAAATGTCCTTGTATATAAGCTGTCTGCATAAAATACTCGAAAAGTCAACATTTCTTTATTTCATCGTTATAAGTGCTATAACATACAGATATACAGTAGCATAACACAAAGCTTGATGAACGTCATTTATGACTTTAAAAACAAAAGTAATCGTTCCCGGTTCGAATTAA
>SJJU01070797.1:0-16621 GCA_012932125.1 Conopomorpha cramerella | reverse complement strand
TGGTTTGTATGCGCCGACTTGGATAC
Organism: Conopomorpha cramerella; assembly: GCA_012932125.1. Taxonomy (NCBI): domain Eukaryota; kingdom Metazoa; phylum Arthropoda; class Insecta; order Lepidoptera; family Gracillariidae; genus Conopomorpha; species Conopomorpha cramerella. The sequence goes on along the minus strand of SJJU01070797.1, from coordinate 16,595 downwards.
TGGAATGTTCCTTAGGCCTCTCGAATGTTCGACGTACCTCTACGACATTCTAGCCGTTGTTTCTCGACCCCGGGGCGTAACAATATCAATTTACTTCAAGCTCAAGTTAATCTCCCTTTCAACCCTAAAACTTTTGAGTGGGTGAAACGATATCGGTTAAGCATATCTAAGAACACGCTCGATCAAATCAGCTTTCAAACAAAAAAAAAACTTTATTGCTTAGCTTAGCTTTATTAGTTCGACAGTTATGATGCCACAGATTGACACGTCAAACTTATTACATCCCTTTTTGCGTAGGGGTTTAAAACTCTATTACTGTATTTGATTAGCATTTCGTACAAAACCAAAACCCAAATGTATCCACGTTCTCCACTCTATTATTTATAAACGAGTACCCACAGAATATTATCTATTCAATATTTAAAAAATCTGCCTGTGAGAGATACTCAAAATCCAATAGCGGGGTCTACACATGCAGTGACGTAGGAAAAGTTACGCGCAAATCCAAACTGTCATTTCGGAACGAACATGTAAAGGCTAGCAGCGCGCCGGGATTGACAGTTCGATCTGGCACGTCATTGCGTACGCATCGCCTCACAGTTTTGTTACTCGTTCACGTGTAAACGCAATTTTAGCGGAATGTCGGTTTTGAGGGCAAAGGGTATTGCACTTAGCTGGTTTAGAAATGCTAGATCTGCATAGGAACGACCTGTCCCTAAAAATTTAAGGCAGACATTAGACGCTCATGCAAGCGTCATTCAATTCCATTAGTCATGATTTATGGAATGACTACTAATACTAATTCAAACATCATTCACTATATTAGACGATAGGAAATCCGTGAATCACAATCTTGACTGTGGTAAAACTGAGATCAAAACGTATCGTATAATGTCTGCCTACGAGTAGCACAAAGGCGCTCTTCAGCTGATAAATACATTTTGTCATAACCGTATCATGTTTTTAATTTTTCGGCGGCGAATGTGCTTACACAAACGTGAAAGCGGTTAGATCTTCCTTAGAGGCACCGCGCAAGATTGCCACCGGGGCTAGGATGCTGGAGTAGCTTGGCCCTTCATTCGGCCTCCAGGCAGCTCGAAGCGGCGTGAGGTCCTACCTCAGGACCTCGTTTGGGTCACCAGGCCCGCGAATCGTGCCGAAATGCGCCTAGTCGACCGAGGCCTAGCACGCGCCTCAAGAAAGATATGACATAGAACAAATTCGCGCTCTGATTGGCTGTTATGTCACGCTTTGTGCGACTCAGCTAGTTTCAACAAATCGCAGCGCGTTATATCTCTTGGAACGCTGTGCTAGGGGGGCTGGACAACACCGTGTCTGCGAGGGAGTAAGTTGTAGCCCCCGTCGCTTGTGCAGCCGGCAACTGCTTTTCGCGCGACTTGACGTCGCCAAATTCTCATCGGCTCGCGTGGCGTGTGGCGTGGGTGCAGTTGCCGACGGCTGCAGAGAACTTGGCACTAGCTGGCAAGGTCCGTATTGGACTGGACTATTCATTTTTTAAACACGGACAAAGATATCTCTTTATAAAAGGCTCGCCACGCGGACAAAGTTAAAAAAAAGCTAATATTAATATAAATAGACACCTAAAACAATAATTTATTACTTTTTAGCGGAACGTTACGACGATATTTGAATGAAGGGCAGTGAAATATGGAAAGTATGACTACACTCTATACAAACAATTTCGCTTAACCTTGCTATAACGTCCGATATCGACAGCAATGTCTCAAACCGTAGCCCTAAGTAAACACACCGGGTTTTTTTTACAACCACGTTGTCGTTGGTGCGATGTCGCGTTGTTTCATGACTGTAAAAAAAGATCGGCATTTCATTTGTTGCTCTGTAATATATGCGCAATATAAGTTTCACCGTCAGAACTTTTTTTTTTCTTACTTCGATCAGGGTCTTAAAGGAATATTAGGTTCCAGTTAAAAGAAAATCCTGCCTCGTCCTACTTCAAAGTGACCATAAAAACAAACACCACAAAACCGCCGTTTTTTTAGTACAATATTCAACACCTGAAAGAAATCGCTATGAGCGATAAGGTTGCCTTTTGCAATTTTTCCATTGTAATTTTTTTACATTTATAATGTACAGTGTGCAATAAAGAGTATATTCATTCATTCATTCATTTACTTTTTTATGTTTTTTATGAATGCAGTTTCATCCTCTTGAAGGTGCGACGGTATTTCACACCGGAACAGTTGCTCACACTGTATCAAGCACAAGTTCGATCGTGTATGGAATACTGCTCTCATCTTTGGGATGGATCAGCCAAATATCGCCGGCTCTGGAGGCAATAGAAAGGCGTGCTAGAAGGCTCATAGGTGACAACAGGCTGTTTGATTCTCGGCTACAAAGCCTAGAGCATCGCCGCAAAGTTGCGAGCCTATCTATCTTCTATCGGGTGCATTTCGGAGAGTGTGCTACGGAGTTGCATAAACTAATACCCCCATCGCGTTTTTACAATAGGACAACCAGGAGAACCGCAAAACGTCATCCATACCAGGTGGATTTGCCATTTACGCGAAACAAACGGTTTGCGTCCACTTTCATAGTGCGTACCGCCAGGATGTGGAACGACTTGCCGGAGTCTGTGTTTCCTGCGCAGTATAGTTTGAAGGTCTTCAAGTCGCGGGTGAATAGGTACCTACTGAACAAGGTGTGCTCCATCGTAGACCACATCGCTGCTTAACATCAGGCAGGATGGTGGTCAAACGCTTGTTCATAGTGATTAAAAAAAAAAGTTTTACTTTTTATCAAAATCGGTGACATGGTTCCTAAGAACATATCGTCGTATGTGTTATAGTTTCGGACTTTCCCATACTGACCGATTTGAATGAGCCACCCTGTATATACAGGGTGTATTTCAAATTTATGAATGCAGTTTTTCTAGTTATCAAATTTGATGACATGGTTCCTACGAACAAATCGTCGTATGTGTTATAGTTTCAGACTTACCCATACTGACCGATTTGAATGAGCCACCCTGTATATTTCTATAATTACGTACACTTTATTGTATGTGTTCTTACTCACAATGTTTTCCTTGACCATAAGAGCGTTATATTAGTTTCTATCATTATCATTATTATTTCCCTGCCCCATATGGTGCGGTCGGCGCAAAAGTTTCCTGTCGTTATTTTTAATCACTATGACCAACCGTTTGACCACCATCCTGCCTGATGTTAAGCAGCGATGTGGTCTACGATGGAGCACACTTGTTCAGTAGGTACCTACGTTATCATGTACCTACGTATAGTCGAACTCAAACCCGTAACAATCGAATGCAAATCGAAATGGCCGAAATGCAAGCCTAGAGAATGTATGTACTTATTGCAGAAATTAACGAAGATAGCAAAATACATTTTTTAAAATTTTGAAGGGCATGTTGGCTTATTTATTAAAAAATAAATAAATAAATACACTTCACGCCTTTTAATCCCAAAGCGGGGTAGGCAGAGGCATTTGCTAAAGCAAATGCTCACGGTTCACCAAGCGTATTTAACCCAACGTGACAGGGGATGAGCCCATCGTCGTTATAGGGTTCACACACCTTGTGGTGTGCGGGTTTCATCACGATGTTGTCCTTCACCGTACGAGCGTCGCGTTGCGTACATAGGCTCTGAAAATTAGTCCCATTGGTACACGTCCAGTAGCCGGACTCGAACCCGCGACCTTTCGGTTACAAGTCAAGTATCCGACCAACTGGACCACAGACGCTATAATTAAGATTTATTGTAGTGGCGTAAGGGCTTGGGCGGGTCGGGTTCGTACATTTAGAAGGATAATCGGTGTCTCAGTAGTGAGGTGAATCGTTAATTGCTGCATGTGACTGACAACAATGTTACATTTATTGTAGTGTCGATAACACAGAGTATTCTCAACCTCTCAATTACTAATGGTGCACATCCTTCTTGCTGGAACTACCCACTGCCCTACTAGTTACCTACGTGACCGGAGGCTGTATGTCCAGTTCGAATCATACCGTTCTGAATGCTACTCCACAAGGAGAAAGTCACGGCAGCATGGTCGGTCTAAGGTACTCCCTTTGCACTTATGATTGATGATCCGCCTAAAGTTCTGCGGTCCTGTGAATAAAAATATAGATCTGCAATGAATGATAGTGATTTTGTCAGTATGCAGGCTGACAGAAAATCTATACTGGAATGGAGTGAAAGAAACGAACGCTACTTCAATGCCGATGTAAGTGCAAAGTGATGAAAACCTTAGACATTGTTATGCTTTTTTTATCACTATAAACAAGCGTTTGACTACCATCCTGCCTAATGTTAAGCAGCGATGTGGTCTACGATGGAGCACACTTGTTCATTAGGTACCTATTCACCCACGACTTGAAGACCTTCAGACTGTACTGCGCAGGAAACATAGACTCCGGCAAATTGTTCCACATCCTGGCGGTTCGTACTATGAAAGTGGACGCAAACCGTTTGGTTCGCGTAAATGGCAAATCCACCTGTATGGACGTTTTGCCGTTCTCCTGGTTGTCCTATTGTAAAAAAAGCGAACTGTTTCTTATTTCGGTGACTCCAATATTTCGACGATACTCTTTAACTCGTACGTCCGCAGTAGATGAGAGTTTGGCTCAATCACACGGAGTCCATTCGAAGGGTATTGGGATGATTGAGGATGATTCGGTGCAATCTTTTCTTGCGTATTACAGATTCAAAGGTGCCCACGTCGGCCATCGCAAACATTGCAGATGCGCTGCAGAAACGCGGCAGTCGCAAAAACGACCTTTGGAGATTGAGTGACTGCGATTGGCGGCCGTACGGTCTTCGCCTCATCTACAAAGGTCTCTGGTCCCTTTTTAAATTCAGCAAACCAATTAAAACAGTTGCACGTGAACAAGCACACTCGCCAAAAGTTGAAACTAAAAGTCCAAACACTCTTGAGGTTTTAAACCTTTTTAAAATCATAATAAATCATAACACGAAAATCACGTCGAGTGAGTTTCATTGTTGCAAAAATTTACCTACAAAAATACCCCGAAAAAAAAATTATAAAAGGAATTACGCTCGTCCCGTGAGAGCGTGGCCGCTGCGTGGTGTGGGATGTCACGTGTGTAAGCACGTTTGCGGCTTCTCACTTGCCAAGGGCTACTAGAGCTCCACGTGCGGCTGCGGAGTGGGCAGCTGCGCAAAAGCATGCCAAATACTCAGCTCTAAAAGAGATATATCTGTTTGTGCCTTTTGCGGTGGAGGTCAGCGGAGCATGGTGTGCCGAGGCGTGGGATTTTGTGCGGTGTATAGGCTTGAGGGACTGGGTCGGTTTTGTATTTGGCTCAAAGAATTTCCATAGCCATCCAGAGGGGTAATGCTGCTAGTGTGGTGAGCACTTTCGAAAAGGACACATGTGGCTTTTGAGAAAATGTAAATATCATTGTTCTAGACTTTAATGTGATTTGGTATATTGCCTAAAATTAAAATAATAAATAGGAATCCTATAATTTGAATTTACATATAAGCAAATAACCTATCTTTATAATGGTGTATATGACAGAGTATCTAACTTTTTTTGGCATGATCTCGTAGATGGTGCTAGTCGCGTTTTCTTTCGGAAAATAGAACGAATATGTTACAGGCAAGGGCCTGTCTATGTATTTAGGTCCATGGCGGGAAATCAATGCTTGAAATTAATAGTGTTCTGCTTTCTCGAGCTCGAACTTTTTCTCAAAATAACAAACTATGTGTAATTCTCCATGAATAGTCGGAAAGTAAATATAGATAATTTTGCTAATTCGAGCAGCTGTCTGTCCACGTTTAACAGTGATGGGATAAAGTTTTATCGATAAAAAGGTCGATAAAAATTTGTTGGTAAAAAGAAATTACACTGATGGTCCTATTCGTAGTTCATTTGGGTATATGTATACTTTATTAACGATTGATTGATTTCCACTGCAGCATTTGGTACCTATAAATAGGTATGGCATAGTATGGTATACTTAATATGCTCACAAGGAAATGCGTTCAAAGCTGAAATTAAACTGGGTGGCACGTTTACTTGATAGCTCCCATAAAACTGTACTTGAATATTATGAGCTGCGTGGAAGGCGACCGCCCAGTCGGAGTGCGTTGCTTGATCCCGTCCTACTATAATCTTCTTAGACATTAAAGTGTCAGAGTACGATATGTACTCGCCATATTGTGCCCCGCGACGCTAAGAATATGAGCATCTGGCATATACAAGTTATAAAGGTGCCTATTACGTTGGGAACAAGTGTAGTAAAGTTTAGTCACGTTCTCGTGGCGCTAATGAACAGATGAAGACATCTTTATGTTTGGAATATTGTTATAAAAGACGTTTGGAAAGTAAAATGGTTCCTGTGAAAAAATAGTCTTATGTTATACGGGGAGTAACCAAATCCTGCAGTGGGAATTGAAGGGCCTATAGAGAAAGCCTTTATTAATGGAACACCACAGAGGAAATTAAGAATATCTTCATATAAAGGAATTAAACTACTTATCTAATTTTGTGACCACTTGCTGTTTTCGATATCAATACTTTTGTATTGACGCCGCCCAACCCTTAAGTAAACAATGAAGGAATTGACTTTTGAAATACTAAGTACGACGATTACCAGTGACATCCACTTATGAATATTGTATTATACGAGTAATTGATTCACATTCGATAAACTACATAGCAGCATCCCACAAAGATCTCAATATATTGACTATAAAACTGAATCATATCAACATGTTTTGGTTGTAGATGCGTGACATGTAACCGTCAATCAGACGTTAGAAACTGGACATTATATTGATTCACAGACAATCACAAGATTGCCATTGAAAAATAAAGTTAAAAAAATAAACTAAAGTATGGGTATTCCACACTTTGTCTCGAATAGATTAATGAGTAGCATGTAGGTAGAGGTCAGTATGACGAACAGCATCAATATGACTTTTGACTTCGTGGAAGAATAATAATACTGAAATTTTCATTCTCTTAACTGGACTAGTAAGGCCTATGTACTCTAAGTATAGAGCACCAACTTATTGAAAATGGCTTTCTACAGCAATAGCGAATATATATGGCGTCACGTTTATATCAGCTCCGTGCATTAATAAATAAATAACAATAAATAAAGACTTTTAGTAAATTCTTATCAGTGAAAGAGCAGTGTAGTAAAGATTTTTCAGTGCATAAGTGTTATCAAAAGGATTTGTGGGTGAACTGCAGCAAAACTTCCATATTAGTGTTCGACTATTATTCAAGCAAATAAAGTGATTTGTGACTATACAACAACAAAAAAACAACTACAAAATAACTATACTGCGTTATATATATTATTTTAAACATTATCTTGATGGAACAATTATGTAAACTAAGATTCTAGTAAAAACTAACCTAAAACGCGAGTGTACCTACGTATTTACGGTTACGCGATTTGAATATTATAGTACCGCGCTACGTTCAATAAACAAACTATTTACTTAGGCTACTCTCCAACAGATGTCGCTAGCGGTGTTTTCAATAATTTACTAAAGAGGGCACCACTAAAGCCGACTTTTGCTACTCTCCAACAGTTGTCGCTATCAGTGTTTTCAATAATTAACTAAAGAGGGCGCCACTAAAACCTACGTCTACATACCTACTAAAGAAAATAAAATTCAGTAAAAATGGAATGTGCCGGGTGTCTACAGAAATTACCAAGTCAGCGTGAATTCCTCACTTGCTCACTATGCAACCTCATATACGATCTAGAGTGTGCAAATGTCTCTACTAAAAGATTTTATAATATCATGAAGTCCGAAAGTAAAGAAAAATGGAAATGTCCCTCATGTCATTGTAAAACTCCTAAATCAGATAATACGAACGCTCCCATTCGAACTGATGGAGCATTTCACTCTGATAATATAACTACAAGGAAAAAAAAGACTGCACAATGCTATGAGTCTTCACTCACTGAAACAAATTATGATATCAGTCTGTTAGGTGATACAATTATTGAAGATACATCTGATAACTCGATTTCAATGGAGGTGTCTATGGAAAATATACGCAAACTTATGTCAACACAATTCCAGGAAAATAGTAAAATAATTGTTCAAGAAATTCGACAATCTCTACAAATAGAAGTTCATGGAGCAGTGGACAAACTGAGTGGCGAGTTGAGGAACGAAATCAATGTATTAATGGACCAGAATACTCAGATGAAATCAGAAATACAAAGTCTTTACTGTGCAATATCAACAGTACAAGAAGAAAATGAAAAACTAAAACAAGAAATATGTAAAATAGAAAAAAAATACATTATTCCTAGCTCGAAACGCGTAGATATAGATTATATAGATATCCAAAACATTCAAGAGAAACTTTTAACTTTAGAACAACAAATATACGATTTAAAAAGCTCCATAAGTCTAAACGAATCAAATCATAGAAATGATCAGACATCTAAAACTCTATCTGATAAAAATTACTCGTATCCAATTAAGGAAAATGAACATAAAAATAAACTATGCATAATATCAAACAATGGATCAGATAACACTTTCAAGATAATGGAGGACACTTTCAGTTCCAATTTTTATTGTGTCCGATACAGTATGCCAGGCGCCAAGCTACAGGAAATGATTAAATCAATCGACGTTAAACTACGTGGCTACAGTACACAAGACTACTGCGTGATAATGATCGGGGATCTGGATTTTCAAAGATCAGTTAATTGTATTGAGCTAGTTACTCTACTAAGAGAAGAGTTGCAAAAAAATTATCACACAAATATAATCATATGTATGCCAACCTACAAATTGGGCGAGAACACTATACTCTGTAATGCTAGAATTGAATTGTTTAATAACCTTCTATACCTTGATACAAACAGCCATTGTCATGCATACACATTTGACTCAAACTACAACATAAGCTACGATATGTACCTGACCAATGGTATCCTATCCTTCAAAGGACATCAATGTATTTTTGAGCAGCTAGCGAATTATATAGAATATCTTAAAACGGAGGATAAGAGCAATCAAACTGTTGATCATGATTTATCTACTCTTAATGTTAATAACGAACGGTCTGTGAATGCTAACACAGAGTTTTTTCGTCTATAATTATGTAAATATTCTACATCAAAATATAGCTGGCCTTATAAACAAAGCGGATATTTTAACTATCCAACTGTCCGTACTGGCGGACCACGGTACCAATGTAGACATAATTTGTTGCACCGAACACTTTATTGCTACGCACCAGGTAGTAAATCTAAATGTGCCTAACTTTTACTTAGCTTCAATTTATACTAGACAAAAAAAACGAGGTGGTTCAGCCATATTGGTAAGACAGGGGCTTCTATGCAAAGATATTCCTGAATGTAAAACATACAGTGTGGAAAATATTGTAGAAATCTGTGCGATAGAATTGCTAGTTCATCCTATGGTCGTAGTATGTATCTACAGAGTTCCTAACCTCTCAAACAAACATTTAGATATTTTATACCAAAAGCTCGATCTTTTACTTCGTTTTCTCTATAAAAAGTATAAAAAATCTATAATTCTGGCGGGTGACTTTAACATTGACATTTTGGTCAAGACTCGATTGTCTACGGAATTTGTAAATTTCTTACTTAGTTATGATCTTCACCTGCAAATTAAGAAACCTACACGTTTACAAAGTAATACGTGCATAGATAATTTTGCTCACAATATAAAAACTAAGTGTACGTCCCAAGTATTAGATTTAGATTTATCAGATCATACAGCTCAAATACTGAAATGTAGAGTTAAAAAAACTTTTGCTCTCAAATACTGGCGCATAAGAAAGAGGGACTATTGTAATGAAAATTTAATTAAATTTAAAAATTGCCTTAAGCCTTTGAGGTTTTCTGAAACGTATAATGCTATAGATGGAAATGCTGCTTTTGACTCTTTTCTTGAGACGTTTTTGCTGTTCTATAATCTTTGTTTTCCTATAAAATATATAAAAGTGTATGCAAAAAAACGAGTAAAATGGTTAAGCAAGGGAATAAGATTATGTATAAAAAAGAAACGATCACTACTTTGGAATTATAGAACTAATCCTAATTATAACAATAAGTCCGTACTCAAAAACTACTCAAAAAGACTAAAAAAAATAATTTCTCTTACGCAAAAATCACATAATAATCACTTCATAAACAACTCAAAAAATAAATCAAAAAGTGTTTGGACCGTTATAAAACAGTCTCAGTCACAACTTCCTAGGGAACCCATACACATGATTAAAAACCTATATGGTGAGATTTATAATCCAGAAGATATAGCAAATGCTTTCAATAATTTCTTTATCGATCAAATACAACCTTCTTCTTCCGATAAACAAAATAAGACTAGCCATAGATTAAAGAGTCAGTTGCACTCAATGTTTTTAAATCCAACTACAGCTGGTGATATTTGTAAAATAATAAAAGGCTTAAATAACACAGCAAGTGTAGGTCATGATGGAATCTCTACATCGGTACTAAAATATATTAGTGAAGTAATAGCTGAACCTTTAAGTCATATCATCAATCTGTGCATTGAAAATGGCACGTTTCCTAATAACTTAAAACATGCAATCGTAAAACCGCTCTTTAAAAAAGGTGACAAATCCAATATGAAAGACTATCGACCCATTGCAAAATTGACAATATTTTCAAAAATTTTCGAAAAGGTGATATACAATTCTTTATACTCTTATATAAATACATATGATATTTTAGCTAAAGAACAAAAAGGATTTAGGAAAAAAATGAGTATAAATTTGGCGATATTTGACTTTTTATACAGAGTAATTAACCATTTAGATTCAAAGGTACCTGTTTGTTCTCTATACCTTGATATGACGAAGGCCTTCGATTACGTGAACTTAAATATATTATTATCGAAATTGGAACTCTACGGTATTAGAGGAAATGTTTTATCACTTTTAGAATCATATTTAACAAACCGAATGCAACAAACTGAGATTACTAAAATTTGCTTAGACACTAAAACTGAGACTAATTTCATGTCTCTACCTAGAGTACCTCTACATGGGGTCCCACAGGGCAGCGTGCTCGGGCCGCTATTATTCCTTGCATACATCAATGATCTTCCAATCAACATTTCTTATCCCACAATACTATTTGCTGATGACTGTACCATAGTCATCAGTCAAAAATCTAACAGAACTCAGTTTCAAACTGATATTAATACTGCTATGTCCGAGGTTATGTCTTGGCTTGAGAAAAACAATTTAAAGGCCAATCTGAGTAAAACAAAAATTATGCTCTTTAAACTTAAGAAAAAACCACCGGAAATCGAAGTTACTTATAAAAACGAAAAAATCGAGGAGGTTAATGAAACAAAATTTTTGGGACTCACAATAGATAGCGAATTAAACTGGAAATCTCAAGCAGAAATAATTTGTAACAAATTAAGTCAATTCTCCTTTGCTCTATATAAACTTAAAGATATCGCAAATCTTGAGACGGTCCTTACGGCTTATCATGCGTATGTTACTTCCATTCTCCGTTATGGAATAATATTTTGGGGAAACTGTACATGTAAAGAAAATATTTTTAGAGCACAGAAGCGGTGTATAAGAGCGTTTTGTAAGCTGGATACCACTGAAAGTTGTAAACCTTATTTCAAAAGACTGAAAATTCTGTCCCTTACTTGTCTGTACATAATTGAGGTCGTTATATTTGTAAAAAATAACCCAAGTTTATTTTATAGAAGAAACATGGAGAACACTAATAGATGTATTCGTGACCCTAGTAGGCTTGTGTCAGAATCGACTAAAACAGCGTTCAAACAAAGGAGTATCATAGGTATGGGCCCTAGAATATTTAATAAACTTCCGAAGGCTATAAGAGAGCTTGACGTGATATTGTTGAAAAAGAAATTATTTGAGATCCTAGTTAATAAGTGTTATTATAATTTGAATGAATATTTTAATGATAAACTTTAATATCTATTTACTAAATTTTTTTTTTTTTTTGTAACGCCTTTGTAATATTTGTACGCCAACATTGGCAGGGCACATCGATCTATTTTATTATTATTTTGGACCATCTTTGTAACATGTGTTTCACAAATAAAGATTATTTGAATTTGAATTTGAATTTGAATATTACGAGATGATGTTATGTGTGGGGGCAGCTGATGGAAACCTTGAGCAAGCACGTGAGATTTATCGTGAGCGATTTATTGATGGGAGACTAGAGTTGGAACAACGTAGATTGCCTTCCAGGGACTGTTTCCGGAGAATTGTTATTTTTTTGTGTTGAATAGAGCATTTGGCGAGGAAGGCTTTAGCGAGGTATATAACATCACGCTGCAACTATTAGCGAGGAGGAGCGAAGAAATAATGAAAAATGTGAAAAAAACGGGGAAAATTTTTCATCCTTGAGGGCTTCCGTTGCGTGCGCTGCTAAAACGTTTCAAGATAGCAAAAATATATGTATGAAAGAATTATTCCTCATGAAATGATCTAAATAAATGTCCACGACAGTATATGTCCATATTTTAAGATTAACTTACTAGAACCGTTTTTATGGTAATCAAATTTGGTCAAAATTAATGCATTATTTGTTATCTCTATTATATTTTTTATATTGATGTTCGTTAGTCTCACTAAAACTCGAGAACGGCTGGACCGAGTTGGCTAATTTTAGTCTTGAATTACACGTGGAAGTCCAGGGAAGGTTTAAAAGTTGTATTTCTTAAAATATACTAGGTGCAAAGGCGACTTCCTATGGCAAAACAAATGATTGCAGGGGACAGCTTGTCAAAGATAAACAAATATGTAGGAAGGAAATAATAACCATAATTACGAAAAATAAGAAATTGCAATAAAAAAAAATATGAAACAAGCGTGATAATGTAGAAATACTCATGGCAGACTTGTGGTTTTAGCAGAAAATCATTGTTTGTGTTATGGGTTGTGTTCTGCTTTCTACTATACCTACTACGATTTTGAAACCAAAACTTTATTTACAAAAAACACGACCCATGAAGAGACAATTAAGTAAACTTAGAAAATTCCGCTAATAGTAGGAAGGTTAGTAGGTTCCATCTACGGAAATACATTTAACAGTGTTGGGAGAAATTTCTATCGATAAAATAGTCGATAAACATAGTTTTGTTATTTTATTTTCAAACGCGGGAGTGGTTCTAATCATGTTCATTATGGTCTATCTATGTAAGATCCTCTGTACACTTGGAATGCAATAAAGATACTTGATACTAACGTCACTTTTCATTGAGCGACGGAGAACAACGTTACGCTTGAACTATAGTCGGATTTTTAATTAGATTCCAAAAGGGGCTGCCGTTGCTAGAATTAGTTGGATAAATAGTAGTATTACAATTTACTAGATAATGCATATAGTTAGTTTTTCCCTACGAAATGTTATAGATAACATGTTTACTGACTATTAACACTCACTTACTTTCGTGAAATTACAAAGTGTTAATTTATATTTGAATATAATTATGTTGTTGAAGTTATTTATAATTTTTAATGGCAACTTCGCAGATCTTATCAACATTTTTACACCTAACTTATAGAGCTACCTACTGGCACATGAATCTTGTTTGTGAATAAAATTCGTGAAAATATTGTAGGTTAGCTACATGGTGTTAATATTGTCAGTTCAGCTGTGTCAGCATACAATATTAATAAATACTGTTTGTCCAACTAGGCATAGAGGTTTATTGGCGGGAGACCGGTTAAGTCGGACTCAGAATATTAAATTATTTACGTTAAAATATCATAGTTTTTTTATTTTTCTACCTCATAACATGGGCATTTAACACAATATGCCTTTATTTAGATCCATTTAATAATTTAACTTGTTCAAAAAAAAAGTTCACATAAGTAGGTAAGTACTATATTACTAATGTTGTAAAATATCAAAGAGTCAATAATGATTGTTGTATAAGTAGGGATTGTTCAGTCTCTTTTTAAATCTCACAAACATGTTCTACTGCTAGCACCATCAAGGCTTTACAAAGAAAATATACCTAGTTAGGTAGGTACTTATTGTTGACATTATATTATGTGACATAAGTAGTATTTATGATTATATATAGAAGTAACGAAAATTGATAATGTTAAGTAAATATCTCTTAAACTGGCAGTACCTAACCTACTCATTTTATATAAAAGACGTAAATATAATAAGAGCCATCGAAACCAAAGGTTGGTTATATCTGGTACGTCACATTGACATTGACATTAATGACAGTGACAGTGACACATGGTTGGTAGATTTTTTTGGAATTTAATTAGAAATCAGACTGTAGAAGATGTATTTCCAGAACAGTTTCGTTGTCATGGGGTGTCTAGAGTGGTTGTATGGTCGACGCTTGGGTTTAATAATCGTATTAACTCTATAAAGATAAACTTTGTCCACATTAAGTTGCAATAAGGATGTCAGTACATGCATAACTTGTAGCAGAACGGTTAAGTAACTAAAAAACACTGTTACTTTTTTATAACCATTTGATAAATAAAACCAAATATCTTGGCTGGTTAGATGAAAATCAAGATCCGCAGCTACTTTGTTTCTCCATTAAACATTAATCACTTCCAGCGGCTAAATCAAGGAAAGCGTGTTTCCTGAATCAGGTGAATTTGGACCTCGATTAAGGCTTTAGGTATTAAATATAGATTATGTAAAATCCGTTGAGAGGGATGATAATAAAGTAAGAATATAAGTGGATATTGTCACTTACATTATAACGTTGTTTTGCGTTTTGGGCAACCCGTGAACTTTTCAAATACAAAATGTTTATTGCGTTCTAAGTGTACAGTAAGGTTCTTATAATGTAGGTTTAGTTACAACTTAGAAGTAATTTTCTGACATTGCAATGTTTAAGGTAGAAGCTGCAGACAGGCACCTCTTAGTTACTACTATTATTTAGTAACTTTAAATATTTATATTACTAGGTATATCTCTTATTTAAGTATTTGGAAGTAAACCAGTAGACAATAAAAAACATAACTTTTAAACAATGTTTAACAACTTTGTGATGAGTTAAGTAAAATACTGAAATCGTCTTATCTCGGTGTAGGCCACTGTTGCGTCATCTCAATGTTTGTTACTACTTTTTAATTCTCGCGATTGTTTAATTAATTTAAATGTACGTACATAAAAATAATGTACTTCATGTTGTTAAAGTGCAATTGCGGCGGGAGTTTAACCATAACCAACCAACCTATTAACGTTATTAAATGCTTCTACATCAGATTCACTCGTAGCAAGAATAATCTTCGGCCTAAATAATAATCAACGGCTTTCAGTTAAATATATTAACTTTATAAGAACGTCTGTGGTCCAGTTGGTCGGATACTTGACTTGTAACCGGGAGGTCGCGGGTTCGACTCCGGCTACTGGACGTGTACCAATGGGACTCTTTTTCAGAGCCTATGTACGCAACGCAACGCTCGTACGGTGAAGGACAACATCGTGATGAAACCCGCACACCACAAGGTGTGTGAACCCTATAACGGCGATGGGCTCACCCCCTGTCACGTTGGGTTAAATACGCTTGGTGAACCGTGGGGCATTTGCTTATTAAGCAAGTGCCTCTGCCTACCCCGATTTGGGATTAAAAGGCGTGAAGTGTATTTTTTTATTTTATATTAACGTTAATAATCAGTACGGGGCCTGGGAGTCATTATTGATTCGAAATTGCAATTTTCTTCTCATATAGACTATCTTGCAGCTAAGTGTTGTCTTTGAGATTTGTCATACAAAACTGTAAAAAGTTTAAAAATCCATTTATTAAAGTTATTTTTATTAAATTCTTTAGTGATATCTTCTCTGGAATATGCACTGTTGTGGACTTGAGAGGGTGCAGAAAATATTTTTATGGCATATTTCGTATCAGTGCAATCTAGCAAAGTCACTTCCATCGTATTGTGATCGCCAAGCACTCTTCCGGACGTGAAGCCTGAGAGCCGTGAGAGCCTGCTGCCGCTGGTTGTTCCCGCCGCACGTACAAACCTTCTCCAGAATGCGCCCATTAATCCACTATCAATCCCGTGCCAGCTATCGTTGACATTTTTTGTGTGCACTGAGTGAGCTCATCAGAGCTGCCGAAAAGATACTGCAGTAACTTTATCTGTTGTTCCTGTGTAGTTTTCTTGTGTTACGTTGTTTATGTTTGTGGTTTATAATAATAATTTATTTATTTCACATTATTTCTGCATATTTTCAATTTTGACATCTCGGTACTAAAAATAAAATGCTTGCTACATCCACTACTCCATGTGTTTTGTATTTAATTGTTTACTATTTGTTTTATTGTTTATTTATTTATGTTATGGTACACCAACATAATATTACACAATACATTTTAAATATTTGTAGTAGTTGTTGTGTTGTTTACTATTGTATTTAATTAATGTGTACCATTGTCAAATTATTGTACCTTTTTATTGGTTTTGTTGGCAAATTTTCTTTCATGTTTAATTTTTACTTACTATTAAAATATTAGTCCACATAATGAAAAAAAGGAACAGGAAAGGAACAGTTTCACAGCGGATGCACGCCCTCTACCTCAAAGTGCACCTCACTAACATCCGAGGTA